>CAUYQV010004701.1:0-15380 GCA_963574575.1 Galagoides demidoff
AACAGTCTGCTCCTCTTCCTAGAGTAGAAATGGTATTTTGCATGAACATGCCGTTATTCAAGATTAGGATCAAGGATAGACAAGGTATAGTAGTTATCTTAAAATATACACTCCTAAGCAGTATTATTTCAAAATCCTTTCACCCTGCCTACCTCCTCTACCCATATCCTCCTCGCTTCTAATTTGGAGACACTCCATCCCAAACTTTTCACTTTAGAGGTAATTTGCCATCTCTTGGGAGCCCTCATCATTGCGTCCCTTCACTCTGTACAGATGGCAGAACTTGAGGTGCAATGTTTAACTAATAGCCACGACTTCTTCAGGCGGTCCCAAATTGGTGTGTAATCCATGGTACAAGGAATAATGATGTATTTTTTGAAATTTTGTAATATTTAGTAGAGTATATTAAAGGATTGCTACTGTATCAGAAATAATTCTGTTTCGATTTAGTCTATCCTGGATATAAATACTAAAGAGTATTGCCACCAGAGAAGAGAGCCTTCTGCAGAAAGCCACTACAGATTTTGCTGTTTTGCTTTGTAGATAGATTTTTCACTTTTGCCTATAAGCATTTATCCTTCATCTCAGTTGCAACAGCTAACACTATGTAGAAGGTAAAAGTTTAGAGGGAGAGGTGGTTTTCTCAAGATCTTTCTGCAAGCATTTTATCCTTCTAATAGTAACCAAGGAGCACCTGAGACTCTGTCTGAATGTGTTTGATATATATATTTTGCCCAGTGACATTTATTGGAACATTATTTCTTTCTTCCTTTGTTTGAAAAAGTTCCTTTTTAGGTAAGCATAGAGCCTGCTATTTGTAGATCTTTGGAGCAACACTACATAAACTGATATTTAGTTGATTTAACTGTAGCAGTACAATTACTAGTAATGTAACAATACAGAAATTAAGGTAAAGAATGAAGGGTGAGTTTGTGAAAATATCATGTACACTTTTGTTTCGAAAGCATATATGTCGATGGTCTGAAGAATGCATTGCCTATCCTTTATTAAAAACAAGATAAAACTCAGATTATCAATTTTGTTATTTCACACCTACTTTGTGGAGAGGATCGCTCACTCCTTTTGGAATAAATTATAGTTGTTGTGGAGACCGTCTGTACTGCAGTCTTGCTTGGTCTCAGTCATTCCACTTCTTTGACTTAAATTTTTCTACAGCCATATTGAGAAATAGCATTCTGCATGTTTTGTTTCTTTTTAAATTCAAGTCCTAAACTAGCAATTTTTGTGCTCTAATAATAGAAGATGAACTTGGTGAAAATAAAAATTTGCTAGCATTCTTAAAAAAAAAAAAAAGGACTTTCTGAGTACTCCTGAAAACTGGTTGTGACTATAATACTTTTGCAATTTTACCTAACTTGTGTAGAAAGTGCTATTTCTTATAGGCTGTTTTATTTTTGAAATCTTAAGTATATTGCTTAAAATGGCAGTGTTTATCCCTTTTCGGTATGCTAACATTTAATAAGCACTGACTTTATGGAAGCAGCCTGAGTTTTATAAGCATATATGGCATTTTTAAAAATCTATCAATAATTAGTTTAGTATAGAAAGATAAAGAAAAGCTCCATGTTGTATCCATTTGGCCCAAGGACATTCCTTTACCTTACCTTTCTTAGCACTCCTTACTGCTGATCAAAAGTTTGAGCACCCCTATCTTTTTGTTAATTAAATGCTGGGTGATGGTTTATCTGGGTCTAGGAAGAAAGCACTGTCCAATTACCTATTGAGAAATTATATTGCGGTGGCTTCAGTGGGTGAATGTGTGCCATTTGTATCAGAACACAGGCAGGCATCATCATCACTCTGAATCTACTTTTTAAATAGAGATAGCTTGTCATTCAGGTGATACTGAACCTTGCCTCATAGCTTAACTTATGAACAAGATTTGACAGAAGGGGTATCTGTTCTTTCTAGTGAGTGCAGAGTGGAGAGCTGGAGGGCTGATAGAGGAAAGAGCTCCATTCCTCAAAATAGAGTGGGAAAAAACCCATTCTGAAACTCAAAGTGTTTTCACTTTGGAAATGTATTCTCTTCATTGTTTTTTATTTATACAGTGATTATACCTGGCTGTTTATCTGCATATCCAAGGAAGGTAGGCATTTTAAGACTTTGACAAAGGCAGCATTATTTCTCTCTGTATGAAGACAGATTTTATTATTACTTTATCAGAGAAGTTAGTCAAATGAAATTGAGATTGTTAAGTGGACAAAAACTGTAGAGATTATGATGATCCTACAGCATTCTTTTACCTTATTCTATGTTAGTGGAAAGATTTTCACTTAAAATCTTAAAAGATTTGGGGCGTAAAAATTTTCCTGGCAGTTAATTCATGTATAGTATGGGCTGACTTAATGGATTCTTTTTTACTGGGACTGTTAAATTTGTGATGAAATTCAAATAAGGTAACTTTGGCTTTCATAATTTAAATCTTTGAGCAATCTATATGTGATTAAGAGATTTCTGACATTTATTCTTACACTAAGTGGATCAACTCTAGAATATAGGCATTTTCACTTCTGTTGAGTTTTGAATCTCTCCCGAGTTGTATGTAGATAGCTTTTATTTCTGTACATTTAAAAAGCCCATTTAGAGAATACTCCAAGGAAAATGAGAAGAAATAAAAATGTATTTTTTTCATGAACACTTTGATACACATTTCATCAAGTTTATTGATTTACCAATTTCTTAACACATGTTATAACCAGTATTTAATTCATAGAGAGAGAAGCATTCATTATTGATATATGGACTTTCTTTACTCCATCTTTTATAAATGATCAAGATTTGGACCACTAAAATTATATTTTTATCATGGAAAAAATTCAACTCTTCAAGCCATAATGTTTAACAGAATTGAAGTATTTTCTTTAGAATTTCTCGAGCAAGCAAATGAAAGCTTATTGTAGAATGCTTGTACTTTCTTTTCTCTCTGGAAAATCAATACCAGTATATTGCTGGCAGCTATTGTATTAAAAAGAAATAAAACTATATTTTACTATCATAAAGGGTTCTTTTTTCCCCCAGCCTCATGAAAATAAATAACAATTTGGGATAAAAAAAAAAAAGAAATGTAGAACATAGATGTTTTGGCACAATAATCAAGTAATTGAGGCAAAAGCTATGTTGATTGGTTAAATGTAATCACGTTAAATTTTATTTAAAAATCAGCACATTGTACCCCATATATGCATGAATGTATCCAAGATCTATGTGTATTTGACTTAATAAAATAAAAAATAGATATATAGGGGAAAAATAAAAATAAAAGGTGCTATATTTTGTCAAATGCTTTTTCAGCAGCTATTTATGTTTTTGCATATATTTATGTGATGGGTCACATTTATAGATTTGCATTGTTGAACCATCCTTGAATCTCTGGGGTGAGGCCCATTTGGTCATGATGAATTTTTTTTTTTTGAGGTGCATGTTAATTCAGTTTGCTAAGATTTTATTGAGAATTTTTGCATCTAGATTCTTAAGGGATATTGGTGTGTAATTTTTATTTTTAGTTGTGTTCTTTCCTAGCTTTGGTAGCAAGGTGATATTGGTTTTGTAGAACGAGTTATGGTGGATTCCCTCCTTCTCCATGTTAAGGAATAATTTCTGTAATATATAAGATCATACAATTAAGTTAGTCAACTTATCCTAGAAAAAAGTGCTACATACTTCATTACTGAATATTGCTATACTCACCTTTGAAATAGTGAGGTATGTATCAATTTTTTTTTCAGGTGAGTTTATCAACTTCATTGCTTGACTTAGATGATAGCTCTTCTCTGTAGAATTGGTAAAATTACTGTGTGATGCCCTTGGTCCAGTATTTTTTCTTTCTTGGAAGATTTCCTATTGCTTCTTCAATTTCAGAGCTTGAAGTCTATGTAGAAGTTCTAGATTTTCTTCATTGATCCTAGGTTGTGTGTTTCCAAAAATTCATCCATTTCCTCAGTGTTTTGAAGTGTTTGAGTATAGAGACTTTTATACTATTCCAAGATATTCTGTATCCATGATATCACTGGAGTTTCTCCTTTTTCATTTTTAATTGAGCTTATTAAAGTTCTTTCTCTTCTGTTGCTGATTAATCTACCTAGAGGTTTCCAATTTTGTTTATTTTTCAAACATCTAATTTTGCTCCCTTAGTCTTCTGTATAGTTCTTTTGTTCTCAGTTTCAATTAGTTCCACTCATATTTGCTATTTCTTTTCTTCTTTTGGGTTTGTTATTGTTTGCTCTTCCTTTAGATCACTGATTTGTGATCTTTCTGTCTTCATTATATGGGCATTTAAGACTATGAGTTTTTCTCTTAGGACTAATTTGCTATATCCCACAGATTTTGATAACTTCCGTTCCCATTATTATTTAGTTCAAAGAATATTTTGACTTATATCCTATCTCCATATTGAACCAAATGTCATTCAGCAATAGATTGTCTAATTTCCATGACTTTGTGTAAGGATAAGTGTTTCTGTCAGAATTGGTTTCTAATTTTATTCTACTATAGTGTAAGGTGATACATGGTATACTTTCTATTTTTTTTTAAAACGTGGAGACATATCCTATGACCTAGCATGTTAACATTCTTAAAGAATGTTCTATGAGCTGATGAACAGAATGTATAGTCAGGGGGTTTGGATAGAATGATCTATAAATGTTATTTATGCCTGTATGATAAGATGCCAAAAATAAAATCAAAGCATTAAAGAAAAACCAGGCATATTTCTGGAAATGAAAATTTTGCCCAGGGAATTATAAAGCATAGTAGAAAGTCTTTAGAAAAGACTTGATTATCCAGAAGAAAGAGTATCAGAACTTGAAAATAATGCCTTTATTCTAAACAAGTAAGTCAATGAGAAAGAACAGAGAAATAGAGGAATAAACAAAGCCTGTAGGAAATGTGGAACAACATAAAGAGGTCAAACATAAGAATCATAGGCATCCCTGAAGGAAAAGAAAAAAATCTACCATGGTAGGATAATTTATTTGAGGATATTATTGAGAAAATTTTTCCAGGTCTTATTAGAAATCTGGATATCCACTGCAAGAAGCATACAGGACTCCTGCAAGATTCATCATAAAGGGGCAGTCACCACGACACATAATCATTAGGCTGGCCAAAGTAAACACAAAAAAGGCAGAACAGCAAAAACAAGAGATACCTGACAAAGGAAAAACAATCAGACTTACTGCAAACTTCTCAATTGACACCGTACAGCCAGAAGGGAGTGGTGACACATCCTTGGTTTTCTAAAACAAAATAATGGCTAGCCTAGAATCTCGTATAAGGCAAACCTAAGTTTCTTCTTTGAGAGAGAAATAAAGATTTTCTCAGACAATCATCAGGGGAATTTGTGAAGATTTGATATGCCCTCAGGAAGTACTCAGACCTGCATTATGCAATGATCAGGACAGTAGACACTCACCAGTGTAAAACCATCCAGACACTAAAGTTTAAAATCAGACACTATATTGGATAAAGAGAAAAAACAAAGTGATAAAGATCTATTCGACAAGACAAGAAATTCACCACACATACCAAAATGTTAATAAATGTGAATAGCTTGAACTCCACATTGAAGTAACACAGGCTGGCTGAATGGCTAAAAAATTGTAAGCCAAGTAATTGTTATCTCCAGGAAATTTATCTAACCCATAAGGACTCATTTAGACTCAAGGAAAAAAGGATGGAAAGCAATATTACATGCAAATGAAAACCGTTGGTGTAGCCATTATCATATCATATAATATTGACTCCAAAACAAAAAAAGTAAAGAAAGACAAAGATGGTAACTATATAATGGTAAAGTAAAAAATTCCAGAAGAAGACTTAACAATCCTAAATATTTATGTACATATGACCTAACACAGGAGTGCCAAGATTCATAAACTAAATTCTACTTTATTTAAACAAAATGTTGTGCATTTTTAGACAGTTAAATCATTTATTATTCTGTGATTTCCCTATTTATTTCTAACAAATTTTCTTGATGTGTACCCCATTTCATCTAAAATGTGATATCTCCAGGGTTACTTTTTTAGAGTTTACATGATATATCATTACCCTTGAACGTTTAATCTATTGATGTTTTTGGTTTTAAGTGGTTTTCTTATAGACAGCACACAATTTGGTCTTTATGTTATTCAATCTCACAATCTGTATCTTTAACTGGTCTTTATAGAACATTCACATTTTAAGTGTTTGTTTATGTAGTTGGATAAACATTAGCCCATCTCTGTTTCTATTTATAGTTTTTGCATTTGTTCTTTGTACTTTATCATCTCTCTTTGGATTTAATTGAGCAATTTTATTTAATTTTTATTTTTTTGTTGTTGTTGTTGTTGTTCTTGTTGTTGAGACAGAGTTTCACCCTATGGCCCTGAGCAGAGTGCAGTGGGGTCATAGCTCACTGCAACCTCAGACTCAGGCTGTGAGCATCCCGCTGCCTCATCCGTTAGAAGCCTCTGGGATTAGAGGCACTCACCATAGTGCCCAGCTGGGTTTTTCCTTTTTTTTTTTTTTTTTTTTTATTAGTTGGGGTTTAAATATTGCTCAGGAAGGTATAAAACTCTGGAGCTCAAGCAATTCTCCCTCCTCAGCCTCCCACAGTGCTAAGATTACAGGCATGAGCCACCGTGCCTGGCAAATTGAGCAATTTTAATATTCAGTTTTATTGTTTTCATTTATATACTTTTTACTTCTTAAAAACTTTTAGTGTGCATCCTAGAACATACATTTTTATATAATACTTATTCAACTTCAAAAAATATTTTAATATTTCAAGTGTAGTACATAAATCTTATAACAATCTATTCCTAATTCCCCTTCCCATCCCTGTTGCTATTTCCTTTAATTTTTTTCACAGGTTATAATACTCAATCTATTTTTATTATCTTTGCATTAAACAATCAGTAATCTTTCAGAGAAATTCAAACTGGAAACAATCTTTATTTTACCTTCATTTATTGTGTTTACAATAATATTTATTTCTTTGCTCAGTTTAAGGTTTCAGACTGTATCTTATTATATTATTTACTTGAGCATTTAACATTTCTGAAGACTGATCACCTGGTTAAAGTCTTTTTACTTTATTTTTAAATGTATTCATCTTTCATGTTAGAAGAACATTTTTGTTGTATTTGGAATTCTTGACTTACAGGTTTTTTTTAACACCATAAAGTCATTTCTTAGTTTTTTTCCTTTTTCTTTCCTTGTTTTCCTCATGTTAAATGGAAATTCTGCTGTAATTTTTATACTTGTTCTTCAGTAACCAATATGTCTTTTACTTTGTCTATCCTCCAGATCATTTCAGCTTTTGTTTTCAGCACTGAGTATAATATGCATAGGTGGAATTTTTTTAAATTCATTTTACTTGGTAGTACATGGACTTTTCAGATTATTGGCCACATGTTTATTGTTAATTAACATGAAATTTTTTGATATCATTTCTTCAAATACTCTTCTACTTTTTTCTCTCTTCTCCTTCTAGCATTCCAATTATGCATGGATTAGATGACTTAATATTTTTGGACAGATCTTGTATTCTCTATTCCTTTTTGAACTCTTCTTTTCTCTTTGATTTTCTGCTTGGGTTCTTTCTATTTCTATTCAACTGTCATCATAATCATTGATCTCTTTTGTCAGCTTTAGATCTTACTGATAACCTATTAAAGACATTTTTACCTCTGTGGGTTTTTTTTATTTCTATCATTTCCTTTTAAATATGTACTATAATTTTCAATTCTAAGGTGAAATTGTCTATATTATACTGTATATGTATTCTGTCTAAGAATGAGGATGGCTTTGTCTCTTCAGAAGTATTTATCCCATTATAAGATGATTGACACTAATGTAAGTGCATTACAGTAATACTAGGCATTCACTGCGGATATTTGATTAATCTAATCAGAAGTTAATCTAGGCTTGAAACTAGATTTTTTTGTTGTTGTAATGACCCTTAGTTCACTTAGGCTTCCCATTCCTCTTATAATACCTCCAATAATATTGGGTATCCAAACTTTGTTCCTCTCTGCTGCAAACTGGGAGAATAAGAGTTGCCTTGGGTTACACATTAAATACACAAACTGATGAGTAAAAATAAAAAAAAAAAATTGGCATATATTTTTTGTGATACCTCACACCACAGGTAAGCAAAGACAGTCCTCAAATAATTAGCACACAACTTGTGGGCTACAGGCTGGACACCCTGGGTGTATGTTAGGTTTTGAGAGGATTCAATTCACTATGTGTTTTTTTCTTTTCAATATGTCTCCCTGATGAATTTTATGTCTTTTTTATATTCTGCTATCTAAAGAACATGGACCCCTGAGAACTTACCTAATGATATTCCATGGTTTTTTCTGCCTTTTTTATTGTTTCAGTTTAATTGTGCGTACAATGAATTAGGATACATGTCTTATGATTTTCTCCCATCCCCAAGAAATGTGCCATACACCTTAATTTTGCGCCCATTAAGTTGGATCATGCTCATCCTCCTCCTTCTGCCCTTCTCATGCTCCCTAGTTTCCATACCTTTACCTTGAATTGATTTGAGTGTTCTTCTTATGTGGGCATGTGATAGACCATCTACCGGCTTCATATTTGAATTGAGTACACTGGATTCTTGCTTCTCCATTCTTGTGATACTTTACTATGAATAATACATTCCAACTCTATCCAGGTGCATACAAAAGATGTAAAGTCCCCATATTTTTTAATGGCTGAATAATATCCCATGGTATACATATACTAGAGCTTGTTAATCCATTCCTGGATTGGTGGGCATTTAGGTTGTTTCCACATTTTGGCAACTGTAAATTGAACTGCAATAAACAGTCTAGTGCAGATGTCCTTATGATAAAATGATTTTTTTTTCTTCTGGGTAGTTAGTTACCTAGTAGTGGGATTACAGGGTCAAATGGGAAATCTGATTTGAGGTCTTTGAGGATTCTTCATACTTCATTCCAAAGAGGATATATTAGTTTATAGTTCTACTAACAGTGTAAAAGTGTTTCTCTCCCTCTACATTGCACCAGCATCTGCAGTTTTGGGACTTTGTGATGTGTGCCAATCTTACTGGGGTTAGTGATATTTCAGGATGATTTTGATTTGCATTTCTCTGATGATTAAAGATGATGAGCATTTTTTGATGTTTGTTAGCCATTTCTGTGTTGTCCTCAGAGAAGATTCATTGTTCATGTCTCTTTCCCAGTGACAGATAAGATTGTTAACTCTTCTTTGTTGGTTATGAGTTCTCCATAGACCCAAGTTATCAAGCCTTTGTCAGATTCAGAACATGCAAATATCTTTTCCCATTCCAAAGGTTGTCTATTTGTTTTGATTATTGTGTCCCTAGCTGTGCAGAAGCTTTTTAGTTTACTTAAGTCTGATTTCTTTATTTTTGTTGTTGAATAGCCACTGAAATCTTCTTCATAAAATCTTTCCTTGGTCTGACATATTCAAGAGTTTTTCCCACATCTTCTTTAAGCATTTTTATTGTTTCATGCCTTTAAATTTTTTATCCATCTTGAATCTATTTTTTGTAAATGGTGAAATGTGTGGGTCCAGTTTCAATCTTTTACATGTGGTTATTCACTTATCCCAGCATCATTTATTGAATAGAGATTCTTTTCCCCAATGTATGCTCTTGTTTGGTTTATTGATGATCAGATATCTATAAGATGTTAGATTCATCTTTTGGTTTTCTATCTGGTTCCAGATGTTTATATGTCTTACTTTGTGCCAACACCATGCTGCTTTGATCACTATGGACTTGTAAGAAAGCTTAAAGTCTGGTAGGGTGATGCTGCTGGCTTCATTTTTATTACTTAGTACTTCCTCAGATACATGGGTTTTTTTCTTCGCTCCATAAAAAATGAAGAACTATTATTTCCAAATCTTCAATGTATGATGATGGCATTTTAATCAGGCTTGCATTTCATTAGTGAAATTAGTATGTACTTCTCCTTTTTACCTGGATCTTTTCCTGGTTTGGGGACTAGCATGTTGTTTGCTTCATAGAATGTGTTGGGGAAGATTCCTTCTTCTCAATTTTTTGGAATAATTTCTGCAGTATGGGTACAAGCTCTTTTGAAGGTTTGATAGAATTGTGGTATGAAGCCATCTGGTCCAGGCCATCTTTTGAGGGAGGGTGGTTTTTTTATTGTTTCTTCAATCTTCGTACTTAAAATTGGTTTTTCAATAATTTTATTTCATCCTTTTTAATTTATAGAGAGGGTGTAATTCCAAGTTTTGGTCCATTTCCTCCACTTTCTCAAATTTCTAGGTATAGAGTTCTTTATAGTATTCAGAGATAATCTCTTGTATCTCTGTGGCATCTCTTCTTGTTTACCATTTATCATTTCTGATTGAGGTTGTTCAAGATTTTACTTTTCAGTGTCTAGTTAATTGGACCAAAGTTCTATCATTCTTATTTTTTTGAAGAACTAATTTTTTGTTTTATTCGTTTTCTGAAAACTAGATTCTTTTGTTTTCAATTTAAGTAATGTCTGATTTAATTTTGGTTATTTCTTTTCTTCTGTTGGCTTTTGGATCATATTGTTCTTTTTCCATTTCCTTAAGATGGATCATTGGTTTGTTGATGCGTTCTCCTTCTGCTTTTCTGTTTAGGCATCTAATATGATAAATTTCAATCTTAAGACTGCTATTGCAGTATCCCACAGGTTTTATAAATTGTACCTTCATTGTTGTTATGTTTGAGAAATTTAATACTTTCTTCCTTTATCTCTTCTTTGACCCAACTATCATTCAGCGTAAGGTTGTTTAATTTCCATGCCTTCTGTGTGGATGAATGTTTTTGTTGGAGTTGAGTTCTACCATTATCACCTTGTATTCTATGAATATATAAGATATAATTTCAATTTTTTTTAATTTTGTTAAGGTTTGATTTGTATCCTTGGATATGATCCATTTTGGAGTATGTTTCATGGGCTGGTGAGAAGAACATATATTCCTTAGCTTTGAGATGGTGTCTTCTGTGTGTGTCTTTTAATTCCATTTGTTCTAGGGTAATATTTAAGTCTCTTGTATCTTTGTTCAGTTTCTGTTTAGCCAATATATCAGTTCTGTCAGAGGGGTATTAAAGTCACTGGCTATTATGGTGTCAGGGGATATCATATTGCTCAGCCCAATTAAAGTCTTTTTCATCAATCTGGGGGCATTTAAGTTGGGTGCATAAATGTTTAGAATTTAAATGTTCTCTTGTTGTATTATTCCTTTGACTGGTATGAAATGAGAATTTTTTCATACTTTTGTGACTTTAGTTTCTTTAAATCCATTTGTATCTGAAAATAAGATTGAAATCCCTCCTTAGTTCTGATTTCCATTTGCTTGAAATACTGCTTTCCATACCTTAACCCTGAGTCTTTATTTTTCTTTCAAGGTTAGGTGCATTTCCTAGAGACAGTGTATGGATGGTTTGTCCTTTTTTATGCAGCCAGTCAGCCTCTGCCCCTTCAGTGGGAGAATTCAAGCCATTTACATTTATTGAGATAAGTGTGGTGGAATTCTACTCATCTTATTTTGTGAAAGTATGTCACATAGTTTTGTTGTTTGTGCTATCATGAAAGCTAAGTTTTTAATTTTTGTTTCTGTGTGTTTACTTTGTTGGTGGTCTGTTGTGATGGACAGTGTTGATAATAGCTCTAAATATTTCCTGGATAGCTGTTTTTGTTGTGCAAATGTCCTCAATGTTTTCATATCAGCCAAAGATCTGATTTCTCCATCAAATTTAAAGCTTAATTTTAGCAAGATACAGAATTCTGGGCTGAAAATTGTTTTGTTTATGAATGTTAAATGTGGATGACCATTCTCTACTGCCTTGGAAAGTTTCAGCTGAAAAGTCTGTTGTCAGCCTAGTGGCCCTGCCGCTATAGGTCAGTTGGCCCTTATTCCTGTATGCTTGCAGAATTTTTTCTTTTGTCTTGAGTTTTGGACAGGTTCATTGCAATATTTCTTGGGAGTCTCTGGGTGGAGATGACCCACAATTCAATATCCCTCTAAAAGGAGTGTGTTAGAATCTTCAGCAAAACTTGAGAATTTTTCATTTATGATATTGTTCTCTCAGGCTTCCATTTCTTTCAGAAAATCTTCTTCTCCTTTAGGGATCCCTAGGATTTGTATGTGTGAATGCTTTATGAAATTCTTTAATTCTCTGAGTCAATGTTCTGCTTTCTTTCTCTTCTACCTCTTTAACTATCTGGGTTAATGCAAGAACTTTGTCCTCTAGCTCTGAGATTCCTTTTTGTCCATTGTCTATTTTTCATACTTTCTACTTTAAACCTGATCTGATCTGTCTCCTTCTTTTCCTTAAGCTCTGCTATATCCTTTCTATACTCTTTCATACTTTCTACTTTAAATTCCTGATCTGATTGTCCCCTTCTTTTCCTTAAGCTCTGCTATATCCTTTCTATACTCTTCATATCTTTCATTGATCTTTTGGTTCTGTTTTTTCACTTCCTAGTCCATTACCTTTATTGTCTTTATCAACCATAATTTAAATTCCTTTTCTGTCAATTCAATTAATTCTTTATAGATAGAGTCTTCTGCAGTAGCTGCCTCATTTTCCCTTGGGGGACTTTATCCCTTTTGGTTTTTCATATTGCCAGAATTTTTCTGTTTGCTCCTCCTCATATGTGTTTTCTTATTGTTCACCTACTTGCCCTACTTTTTCATTCTCACATCCTCCTTTGCTTTAAATTACCTTGTATGAGAACTTAAAGTGCTGTTGCAATGGCCTCTTGGTATAAGGCCAAAAGAAAGAGAAAGGTAAAGAACAAGCAGGGAGAAAAAGAGCAAAATAAAGAAAGAAGAAAAGAGGCGGAAAAAGTGTAGGGTTGAAAGAAAATAATTGAAGAACAAGAGGTAAGGAGCACAGAAAGAGAGACTGAGAGTCACAGGAGAAAGGGAGATGTTCAGCAGAGTGCTATGGCAATGCTTGCAACTCAAGGATTAAGGAAGTTTGGACTGGTTGGGTCCCTCACCATCAATAGCTCTTTATCACCCTGAGGAAAGCAAGACCCTATCACTACCAAATATATGAAGAGAGAGAAGAGAATTAAGATGAAAAAAAATAAAAAAGAAAGGAAAATTCAGCAGTGTAGACTTGCTAATACTATCTTTTCATAAGCCAAAGGTAGAATGTCTCCCTATACTTTACTTGTGACCTCCTTGAGCCTACCCACTGTTGTGACTTATTAGCCAGACCAATGCCAAGACCTCCCAGCTCTCAGAGAAAATAGAAAAAAAAGTAAAAAGGAATATATAAGGAAAATTGAAAATATAGTTGTTTCAAGTAAAGAAGAAAGAAGAAAGAAGATACTAGAAAGAAACACACAACAAAAAAGGTAGATATCTTAGCTGTTCTATGAGAAGTTTATGAGGGAAAGATGAAAAAAAGTAGAAAAGTCTGTACCAAAAGAGACAAAAAGGGAGAGAAGTGATAGAGAATAACAGAGAGAGGGAGAATAAATTGGGTTGAGATATCATAAAAAAAATATGACAGCCCTTGCTCTTGAATAAAATAGACGTGGAGATTAAGAATACAACCAGGACTCCAGGTTTGGACTTTCAAGGGCAGAACCATTGATGCCTTGTAGTGACTTTTAAGGATGGAGCTGCTGACACTTGGTTGGTACTTTCAAGGGCAGGCCACTGACGCCCAGTTAGGACTTTTAAGAGTAGAGTCACAGATGCCTAGTTCAGAGTATCAAGGGCAGAATGGCTGGTGCCTGGTTTGGACTTTCAAGGGTTGGGCACTGATGCCAGGATTGGACTTTCAAGGTTTAGCAACTGATGCCCAGTTTGGACTTATAAGGGTGGAAGTGCTGACACTTTTGTTCTGCCCGGAGATCTTTCCTGAATTGGTGGTTCACTAAGTAGCTGGGACCACAGGAACCCACCATAATGTCCAGCTATTTTTTTCTTGTAGTTGCCATTGTTGCTTAGCAGGCCCAGACTGGGTTTGAACCCCAATGTACATGGTCAGAGCCCTAACCACTTAGCTACGGGTGGTGAACCTTCACCAGAATGTTTATTGCAGCCCATTTCATAATTGCCAAGTCATGGAAGCAGCCCAAGTGCCCATCGACCCAAAAGTGGATTAACAAACTGTGGCATATGTATATCGTGGAATACTATGCATCCATTAAAAAGACAGAGACTTTATATACTTCATGTTTAGCTGGATGGAGCTGGAAAATATTCTTTGTAGTAAACTATCGCAAGAATGGAAGTAAAAGTATCCAATGTACTCAATACTATTATGAAACCAATATATAATCACCTATACAGTCATACAAATGATAAAACAAAACTATAGTCAGGAAAGAAGGAGGAAAGACATTGGAAAGGGGAGGGTAGGGGAGAACAGAGGGTATTTGATGGGACTTCACCTAATATGTATAATGCAATAGTACATTTCAAAATTATTATTATTAGAGTATAAATGTCTTACCAGAACAAATAAGTGAAGTGATGGTTATGTTAACAAGTTTGATGTAAGCATTCCACATTGTATATCAAATCAGCACAGGCTGATCTCAAACTCCTGAGCTCAAGAAATCCACCTGCCTGGGCCTCCCAAAGTGCTAGCATTAGAGCAGTGAGCCACCTTGCCTGGCCTAATTTGGCTATTGTTCAAGCACACAAATCCAAAAATACTTTGTACATTTAGGCACTTGTGCATTGAATTTACCATTTTTGTTCCTGCCTCCCATACATTGCCTTAGAGAATAAGTTTTTCTACACAAGTTGTTACATCTGCTTAGGAAATAAATATCCATTTAGTAAGGTAGGTCACAACAGGAAAGAGAGAAGAAAGGAGTGTGAACTAGTTAAACAGAAGTATGGAGAAGACCTCTTCTTATGTGTATCTTGTTGTGGACATGGTCATTTATATGAACACAGAAAAGAGTTATTATTAGAAAAGAAAGTCTTAAGGTTGTCCCTCTTTATAATCTTGTTTTAATATTGTGTATCTAGACAATCTTTACTCCACATCTATGGCCTGTAACATTTTTCTTTCCTTTTCAGATATGATGAAGCTTAAATCTTCTTTTTCTGGGTCCTTTATGTTCCTTTTTCTACTGAAAGCAATGATATCAATGTCAGGTAAGAACGTCTTTTTTTTTTTTTTTTGTTACTGAAATATAGCTGTGGAACATGGTCTTCTAGTGTACAGTCTAAAGAAGCTTGAAAGTCATCACTCCATTCTAACATCAATCAAAAGACTTAAAAAAATCTCTGAAAGCAATGGCACCTTTGGCTCAGTGGGTCGGGTGCCAGCCCCATATACCCAGGGAGGCAGGTTCAAACCTAGCCCCAGCCAAACTGCAATAAAAAAAATAGCCGGG
>CAUYQV010004705.1:0-13165 GCA_963574575.1 Galagoides demidoff
CCCAAGTAGCTGGGACCACAGGCGCCCACCACAACGCCCGGCCATTTTTTGGTTGCAGCCATCATTGTTGTTTGGCGGGCCTGGGCTGGGGATTCGAACCCGCCACCTTAGGTGTATGTGGCTGGCGCCTTAGCTGATTGAACCACAGGCGCCAAGCCCCTCACATAGTTTACACACACACCCCACACACATACACACAACTCAGCTCATATACACACACTGCATGCTACACATACCACACAGTTCACACACATACACATCTCTGTCTTCCCTGCGTCCCTCCAGTGCACCCATGGACAGAGGACCATGTCTGGGCTCTGCAGGGCTGGTGGCCTGTGTGGCCATCACCAGGTCAGGGCCAGGCCTCCCTTCCTGGCCCCTCTCTGGCCTCCTCAGAGCTGCTGTGTTTCCCCCATGCCCTGTCCCTCTTCTGAGCAGCTCCCGCCTGCACTCCCCTGACCACCCTCCTCCTGGGGGCTTCTGTGGCTCCCACTGCTCCATGCAGCATCCCTGCCTGGCCTCCACGTTCTCCTGCCTGTGGCAGGACTCATGCTCGTCACAACTCACCAGGGCCTGGCCTCTCCTTGGCAGTGTCCCAGGATGGCAGGCCCAGCAGGTGTGGCTCCCGCTCACCCCTCTGTGGGTCATGGAGCCAGGAGGACTGTGTGTGGACTCAGAACACTCGGAGGAGCTGCCCTTGACTATTAATGAATGAATCCTAAACATTTTATACAAGAAGACTGTGATAATTTTAAAGAGGAATAGCTTAGTGGTCAAGTGCACCTTTAACGGTAACCGCATCCCGGTGTCATGGGGGTTTTGTTGCTGTGCAGGTCATTCAGTGACAAATGTAATACAAAATGTCAAATACCATCTCAAAATTAATCTGCCGGGGTTTAGACCTAGAACAAAAATTCGCCATTTGTAATAGTGAGAATCGCCCAGTGTGCAGGGTTTTGCTGAGACCAGATGCTAATCCAAAAAGGTCTGGAATTACTTGGAGGTATTGTTTCAATTTCTTCCAGTCGGGCTGGAAATCTCCTGTTGATTATATATAACTGCATATAACTTCTGATGTGACATCTCATTTCCCAAACAGGAGCAGAATGCGTCCTCCTCAATCCTCGCCTGGCAGCTGCCCCTGCCCAGTGGAAAAAACCCCCTACGCAGACGGCTCCGGTCGTATTTCAATGCCCTCGCTGCACCCGCGGGCACTGCTGGGGACTGTCGCCCACCGGCCCTGCAGGGTGGAGGCTGCTCCATTCTGCTCCAGCAAAACGTTCACACATGCTGAAACAACCCACACCCCAGAGTCCGGGATCTTAATAACATTTTCCAAGGAACTGAACGCTTTTTTATGAATGCATGGAGAAAATAAGGTGTGGGTTTAATATTGCATTATGAGCCTCTGACGAAGGATTTTAAAAATATGCTTTCTGCATGAATATATAAAATGGGCATATGTTGCAGTAAAGTTTCACTGTTGTACATAAAGTATATTATAATAAAAGTTGTAAAGTTAGCCCTTAGTGGAGAATTGGAAGAAGAAAAAAACGAAATGCTCCTAGCCAAGGGGCATGGATTCCCCTAACATGTTCTTTCTTTTGCCATATAAAGCCACTTGCTCCTGTCGGAATTCTGACATGTGGGTCACCATGGGTCGAGGAGTAATGGTGGCCAGTTACGTGAGGGACAAAATAAATCTGAGCTGGTGCCCCTGGGCAGGGTAAGCCCAAGCCAACAGCAGGTGCAAATTTGGCTCAGAAACATAGATGGAAGGAAGTCTCACAGCTGCACTCACGTCACTCCTGGGATGCTTCCGAAGAGAAATACGGGGGACCTCAAAGCAAGGATGCTGAGGACTTTTGTCCAGGGACATTACCTCAGGATTCATTGCTGGGGTCACTGGCATTGCCGACCCCTGTGTGCTGAGTGTTCAATTCTCAGGACAGGCCAGAAGCTCCTTCAGAAAAAGGGCTTCTCGCAGGCCCTTCCTGACCTGCTGCCCCACCCGGAATCCCACACTTCTGTAACAAATAAGTAGTGGACAGCATCGCTGAATTGGTTGTAAAAAATACTCAACGCACACTAAATAGGGAGTTCTTCAGAGGAGCTGCAGGCTCTGTTCCCGTACACCAGGTGAAGTGGAGGTTGCCATGAAGCAAGTCATACAGACTTTTTGGTTTTCCTGTGCATATAAACACTTATTTATACTGTTACGTACTCTATAAGTGTACAGTAGTAGTATGTCTGAAAAATGTAGATACGTTAATGAAAACACACTTTGTTCACAGAATGTGCTAACCATCTTTTTGCTGGCAGAAGGCCTTCCTCCGGGTAGACGGTGCCGACTGGTCAGGGTGGGGGCTGCTGAAGGCTGGCGTAATTTAGGCAATTATGTAAAATAAGCCAGCAATGAAGTTTGTCACATGGGTTGACTCATCTTTGCATGAAAGACTTCTCTGTAGCCTGCGTACTGTTTGATAGCATTTTACCCACTTGCAGAACTTCTTTCAAAATTATCATTAATCTTCTCAAACCCTGCCACTGCTTTACTGGCCAAGTTCATGTATATTCAGAATCCTCTGTTGCCATTTCCACAGTGCTCATGGCGTCTTGCTCGAGAAACCACCTTCTTTGCTCGTCCCTGAGAAGCAGCTGCTCACCTGTTGCAGGTGCGTTGTGACATTACAGCAAGTCGGTCCTATCTTCAGGCCCCACGGCTACTTCTAGTCCTCTGGATGTTCCCACCACATCTGCAGTCCCTTCCTCCATGGAGGCCTTGGGCCCCTCAAAGTCACCCATGATGGCTGGAAGCAACTTCTTCCAAATTCCCGTTAGTGCTGATATTTTGACCTCCTCCCATGAACCATGAATATTTTTAATGGCATTCAGAATGGTGAATCCTTTTCAGAAAGTTTTCAATTTACTTTGCCCAGATCCATCAGGGGAATGACCATCTATGTGGGGTATAGCCGTACAAAATGTATTTTTTAACTAAGATTGAAAGTCGAAATGACTGCTTCATCCATGGGCTACAGAACGGATGTTTGTTGGCAGGCATAAGAACAACATTACTTTTCTTGTACATGTCTGTCAGAGCTCTTAGGTGACCAGGTGTGTTGCCAATGAACAGGGATGTTTTGTCATTAAGTAATCTTTCAGTCCTGAACAGCAGGTCTCAACAGTGAGCTTAAAATATTCAGTAAACCGGGCTGTAAACAGCTGCCATCAGGATTTGTTGTTACATTCACGGAGCACAGGTTTGCATTCACAGCTTGGCAAACGGATGGCACAAGAGTCCTTCTCTTGGCCTACGCAGGCGGCTTCCGACTTGCCTTTCTTATAAGCCTCATCATTGCTGGCTTTCGGTTTAAAGTGAGAGGCGTGTGACTCTTCTTTTGACTTGAGCACAGAGAGGCCATAGCAGGGTTGTTAACTGGCCTTATTTCAATACTGTTGTGCTTCAGGGAACAGGGAGGCCCAGGAGGGGGAGGGAGATGGGGGATGGCTGGTCGGTCGAGCAGTCAGAAAACACAACAGTGGCCTCTGAGTTTGTGTCTCACAGTTTGTGTCCTGCAACACAATTACAACTATAACATCAAAGATGGCTGATAGCAGGTCACCCTAACAGATGAAGATACCTGAGAACTGTGGTGATTCCCAAAACCTGACTCAGAGATGCAGTGAGCACCGCACCTGCTGTTGCAAAAACGGTCCCGACAGACTTGCTTGATGCAGGGTGGTCACAAACCGTCAGTTTGTACAAACGCAATTTCTGAGAAGCACAATAAGCAAAGTGCAGCAAGACAGGGTCACTGTGGAGGCGGGGTTTTGGGTTTTTGTTTGTGCCTGTAGTGCTCGGGCTGAACAGGCAGAAAGGACTGCGAGAAAAGGTCACTGACCCTGGAGAAGTGCCCAGAAGAGTCAGAGCCACCCTGCCTGTGGCTGGAGGGTTGGAAGGGAGATTCCACTGGAGCTCGGGCATGGAGAGAAAGGCAGGAGGAGAAAGGGCCAGGGTGCGAGGGGATCCGGAGGAGGCTGGGACGGCTGAGCCCCTGAAAAGTAGTCTATGCTCTCAGAAGACAAGAAGCGGTCAGAATAAGTACTTGCTATCAGTGCTACAAAAAGAGGAAAACGGGAGGAGAGGAAGAGAAAGAGGGAGAGAAGAAAGAGTGGAGAAGCATCAGGAGTGTGTAGATGTGGATTTCTGCTTTCATAAAAAATGGATGACAACGACCAGATACGTCCTCTACACAAAATGACTGAAAATGGGCAAATTATATGAAACAACAGAAGCGACTTTGACACTGTCTTTAAGGTAACAAAAGGTGTCCTCAGAGACGGAAAACAAACCAAGTGGTCCCAGTGATTACCGCGAGGCTGTCTCCAGGCAGAGCCAGGGGACACCCTGGGTCCAGGGGGGTTGCTGAGAGCCCACAAGGTCGGAGGGGTGAGAGCTCGCAGGAAGAGTGTGAGGGAGGGGCAACTTCAGAGAGACAGAGCTGCCCGGCTTGGGGGGGGGGTCTCCCACAGATATTCACCAGTGTGGATCAGCACCTGCATATGAGGAAGGTGCCTGAGGGCAGGATAAGAGCCGCCTGGCGGGAAGAGGGTCTGCTGCTCACACGGCTGCCCCACCAGCCAGAGCAGCTGGCCGGGAAAACAGGAGACTCTGGCCACCCGGCAGAAGGTGCAGAAGGGCCCACACTAGCAGGGGACCGAGCCCTTCTTTGGTTCTGCTAAAATCCCAAAAGCAAGATCCAAGTGGATGAACTTGTTTCCATGTGACTAAATTATATCCCCAAACAAGCTCAAAGATATTTTTAGGAATGTGAAAGTATTCATTACCCAACATGGTAAAATTGACAATGTCTGGTATTCAATAAAAATTACCAGGCATGCTGGGAAATATAACCCATAATGAGGAGGGGAAAATCAATCCATCGAAATTACCCTGAAAAGGCACAGACGTTGGAAGGGACAGAAAAGGACATTGAAGGGTTATTTTGTACTGAGAAAAGGGTTAATGCATCCAGGGCACATAACACTTTTAAACATTTATGCACCTAACAACAGAACTGAACTTCAACATTCATGAAGCAAAGACTGATGGAACTATGAGGAGAAATAGAAAAATCCACAATTATAATTAAAGATTTAAATATGCCTAGTTCAATAATTTATAGGAAAAGCAGACAGAACATCAGTAAAGATACAGAGAGTTTATGGAACACTATCAGCCATCTTGACCTAATTGACATTTACAGAACGCACCACCAGGTAACAGCAGAATAGACACTCTTGTCAAGTTCTCATGAAATATTTACCAAGGAAGACCGTATTCTGGGTGATCAAGCAAGTTTCAATAAGTTTAAAAGAATTCCAATCCACGTATTTTATGTGCTATTAACCCAATGAGATTAAATTAGAAATTAGTAGCAGAAAGATCTTTGGAAAAATCTCTTAATATTTGGAAACTAAATAACATTTCTAAATAGACTAGGGATCAGAAAATAATCAAAAGGTATCTTATGAAATATTTTGAATTGAACAGAAGATTTTAAAATGAACTGCACTAACATATAAAGATTTAAAAAAAATAAAAAGGTATAGGGTATCACCAGGAGTAGTTAGGAGAAAATTTACAGCTCTAAAGATATATATTAGGTGATCTTTCCTATATATCTGTCTAACAAGGGTACAAGTGAACTTTTCTAGAACTATAATATAAATGTTTTGATACAATGACTAAGCAAATGACATGAAATTTATGTTAACCAGCTTGATGAAAGTATTTCAAATTGTATATGAAAACAGTACAATGTACCCCATGTTTGCATTAATATATACAGATATCAATTAATAAAAACAAATAATAATAATTCTTTTGGTCACATAGTATCAGTGCTGGATTTTTTTTTCTTTTCTTTTCTTCTCTTTTCTTTTCTTTTCTTCTCTTTTCTTTTCTCTTCTTCTCTTTTCTTGTCTTTTCTTTTCTTTTTTTCTTCTAACAATGTGTCCCTTCTCCATTATGGTTGGTTAACAGACAGCTACATTGTACAGGTATGCTAAAATCTCCATATGATGGAGTATGAATTGTGCCCATATAATACAAGTTCATTCTTTCTTTCTCTATTTTCTTTCTTTCTTTCTTTTTTTCTTTCTTTCTGACAAAGTCTCACTATGTCGCCCTCGGTAGAGTACTGTGGTGTCACAGCTCACAGCAACTTCAAACTCCTGGGCTTAGGTGATTCTCTTGCCTCAGCCTCCCAAGTAGCTTAGACTACAGGTACCTGCCACAGTGCCCGGCTATAATACAAGTTATTTCAAAATATGAGTTAACATATAAAAATGACTGATTCTCTCCTATAGTTTTAGTTTCTGAAATAATAAAAAAGTTAGCTATAGCCTTACATAGTTCAAAATTGAAGAGCTGGGCTTCCTAACATTAATTGTATATATTGCTTAAATAAGGACAGATTGTTTAATTAGAATGTGTGGTAAATGTTTACTCTAAAAGGAAAAGCATTTTTCAAAAGTATAGTCATGCAATGTACTGGGTAAAAGAAATGCACCTTCCTGTCTCAGTAGGAAAATCAAGCAACAAGCCCAGGTGATAAAAGCCTGGGTTTTTACTGCAATGAAATAACAAGACATCATAAAGGAGTATGGGTTTTGGCAACTGACATTGGGGTCAGGATCCCACCACCCCTCCTTCTTCAGTAACTCTATGATGCTGTGCAAATAATTTGATCACTCTGGGTCCCAATTAACGTATCCATAATATGGAGAAATTACATCTAAAGCACAAGATTATTATAAGGAATTAAAATCATATTAAATAGCACAGTAACAATAAAGTAGGTGAGGCATTCAAGTATTTAGAATTCGTAGTAAAACAAAAACACAGCATTTTATTACTTTCACCTTTGTAGTTAACAAATAACCAAAGAGTAATTCTGGGACTTGAGAGAGTTGCGTTTTTTTCTCTTGATTCATACTGTAGAATGTTAGTCTTTACTATTTCAATTTCTTCCCATTATACCAGCGGTTCCTCAGATGACATAGGCAACAGTTCAGATTCTGCTGGCATCTCTTCTGCCTACTTGATGGAATGCAGCCATATGCCCAGCATTCCTTACCATAGGGACACATAGAGATTATCTGTGAACTCAAGCTCTTAAAAAAAACAGAAAAGCAGATGCTCTTTCCAGGAAGGATCATGGTGCTCAGATATGTGAGTGCATGCAGTTTAATGACTGCTTCCCCATATCATGAGTCCTGTAGTGGAGGAAGGGCTTTTTCCTCTCCAGGCTTTCTCCACAGCAGCATTTACCCCTGCTCGCTCCCCTTCATCCCTGCCAAATGTTCTTTCTGTTTGTGAGCCAGTCACAGGGAACTAGCAAATTACTGCTATTCCGAGCTAAGCTCTTCATCTGCAAAAGCAGACACTGTCAAGAGACACTGATATCTGGTTAACATTATAATTTGGGAGCTTTGATGGAGGCTGAAAGATTCCGCATGCAAATGCATGCACTGTGAAAGGACCAGAGCCAAAAGGGAAGATTAAATTAACATAATCTCGAAGCAAGATATAGACTCATCATAAATATATCAGCACTATATATGGATATAAATAGATATAACAAACGTATCTATAGATTCCATTTACAAAAAGATAGTGTTCTGAGAAATACAGACACACACATTTGTGTCTGTATATGTATTCTATGTATATCTAAAAAGAAATTCTACCTGTTGATGTTAACCCTAGGATACACCAATATGGACCCTACATATCAACATAAATGGTACCATTTTCTAATGTAAGCATTCCTAATTCTATATGAAATCAACACATTGTACCCCATAAATGCATTAAAGTATACATGATCTATGTGTTTATGATTTAATAAAAAAAGGCATCATTTTCAGGTATAAGGCACAAAACATATTAACCATATCTGAACATATAGACTCTTTATATAAACCTAAGGAAACTCTTACCAGAACATATACAGTAATTTCTACATAGGCATATGTAACTGAGATGCCATAGAAGAAAATATAACATTGGTTTTGTTATCATTTTGAAAGATTGTATTTTGTCAAATAGTTGTCTGATGCTTCTCTTCACTGACTTTCTGTCCATATGAGAATTCTGATTCTATTACCTCCACAATCTTCACTCAAAGGGAACAGCTTTTCCTCCTGTTACTGGCAGATAGTACTGCTACCTGTCCTCACATTGTTCTTCAAAATCAGTCACTTTGTTGGACCTTCTTAGACTTAAATATGGCTTTGGGTCTTACTGAGACAGAAAAATTTCCACAGCAAAAAATTCCCCCATAACAAACTATAAAAATACGATGTCTTTTAGAGAGCCATGTGAGATAACCTGCTCAATGTGTACTGAAAAATTATACTCCATAATGATTCAGACTACGTGCATGGGAAATAGAAGATCATAAGTTCAAACTCTGGCTCTGCCCAGGTACTGGCTGCTTCAAAGTAGGCAAATTACTAGTCACTCTATATCCTTTAGGAAAGATAACAGATGTCCTAAAGGATGGATTTAAAGGCTAAATGAAGGAACACATTTAACACATCTTAAATGATGCTTGACGTAAAATAAGCCCTTTGGAAACATAACCTATTATTATTACTCTTTTTAAAAATTATTAGTATCTACAAAACTAGGTGTTAAGTCTTACACAATTCTAAGAATGTACCTCTTATGTATATATGTAGGTTTAGTGACCTCCAAGAAAATACGTCAGAATGTGGATGTATCCATAGATAAACCCTTACTGGGGTGAGGCTTCTGAGTAATTTATTGTGATCTATATGACAAAATATGACAGGCAACCATAGATGTTCTATTTCCACCAATTAAAGATTTGAATGCTATCCTAAGTGTTTCCTCCAAGACATACTGACACAAAATAAGAAAAATAATCTATGCCCTCTTTTTTTCCCAGAGACCGATGTCAATCTCTTTTAGATTTCTCAAGCATCAGCAGAATACCTGCTTTGTTAAGAGTTACCACTCTTTCCCTTTGTCAGTAGAAGCAAGAGGATACAGAGCTTGCTTAGCTCTATATAAACCCTCAACACTTTTGAAGACGGCACCTTGAAACACACATATATCTTGTGTGTACAAGATAGCATTCCTCGTGGAGTTATTTATTTAGAAAATCATTTTATTCTTATCTTCCTCGTTGGGTTCCTAAGTATAGTATACAAATGACTAGTTGACCTGAATAAACCTTTTCTCTCAATGTGAATAATTCTATTTTGATAGAGGAAAGATGAAGTGAAAGGGCAAGAAAGAATCATACGTTCTTTGCTGTTGTTTGGTACGTGTGTGTGCTTGTGCGTGTCAACAGACCTGCCTTTACCTAGACTTTCATAAATGATAAAATGCTTCTTTGAACTCTCCTCTCTTCTTTCATCTTATTTTCCTTTCTCCACTTCACATTATTCATCCAAGCTTATTTTTGTCAAATGAATCTGTGCTTGAGAACTTCAATTTATTTAAGCAGAATAAACACCACTAGAATGAAAAGATGTCTAATTTTCTGGGGGTGGTAGAAAGGCACTGTCTTAGGTACAGTAAGGTTTCATTTTGGATTCAAGACATGCAGGCTATACGGTTTCTAAAGTCCAATTTTGTCCGTGCACCATATGGAAATCTTTGTCCATTTAATGTGCTTACTCACTTGATAATCTGGCTTTCTAAAGTCTTGTAGTGCATTACACTAATACTTTGAAATAGATACCATAATTGGCAGCATCTGGAGATCTTCTCTCCATTCAGATCATGTGGGGATGTTGATATTTTGTTTAATTATTTTATAAATCTTCCTTAAACCACTTGACTGAAATCATGGAATAGAAAATTCCACTTCCTAGCACAGTTTTGTTTGTCTCTTTGCTTTGTTTTACTTCATTCTGAGCTCTCTTTGTGCATCAAACCTGTTATTTAGTTTTAGTTTTTGTTCCTAAAGGTCAATGCTCCAGTGGTTGTGCTGGAGAAGGGGAGAAGCTTCAGTAGTCAAGATTGTGTTGGCAGAGCTGTTTGAAAAAGCTTCCAAACCTGACTGAGTCTACGTTATTCTTTTTCTTTTTTTTTCTTTTTGGTCTTGATAGGAGGTGAGACTTCTTTTTCTTCTTTATTTTAATTTATTTTAGATTGTTATGAGGGTACAAATGATTAGGTTATAACATTTGTGTTTGTTAGGTAAGGTCCTTTTTGTAGTTGTGCCCCTCACCCAAGAGGTGTGCCGTGTTTTACATTATTCTTAACCAGTACCAGTAATTCTTAACAACCAGGAACAGTCAATTAAATTATCTTTAAAATATATTAATTAATCTTATTTGCATTGTTCAGAGGAACATGGTTTTGTTCGTAAGTGGTAACATCCATGTGCTGTTGGGGGAAGTATGTGAAAGACCACGTCTTTTAGGTATCTCATAGCTCTTTTTTTTTTAATACAACAGGCTTTTAAGTATGTCAACTTCCATATAATTATTCACTAAAATAAAATTAATGTGATGATGTAATAAGATGTATGTGTATATGGGTGTGTGTATATATATGTATATACTCAAAAAAATGGCCGTCAGGGGAAGAGGCAAAATGGCTGACTGAAGCCACCTTTTAGCAGAGGCTCCCACCCAGAGGAAGAAATAATGGCCAGAAACAACCCCCAAAAGTGGAAGATGGGGGCCTGAGCTGAGAGAGAGGATCAATAGGTCCACATCACCCCTGCTGGGGCAAGCTGGAACTCCAAGGAACAAATTTCAGGTAAAACCCATCCAAATGAGGATAGGAATCCTTCACCTCCCCCTACCCCCATAAGAGTGGCTTGAAGTGAGTAGAGAACAGAGGACCTTTTGCTTCACTAAAGGGGAGAGAAGGACTGAGGTCCGGGACTCCCTCCACAGAGAGATACCACTACAAGCCCAGGCAGTCTCTTGACTGGGTCAAAAGTTGATCTAATATTCTCCCTACCTTCATGAACTCCCAATCCACTCCTCCCCCCCTCTCCTGGCAGTCGGGAAGACTGCCCCCAGCAAAATCTGGAGTGTCTGGCAGATTTTTGCTGGGGCGGGGGGCATCTCATGAGCTGTGTGGCAGTTGTTCTAAAACTATAACTATAATAGAGGTAGGGAGTCACAAGGGAAGAGAGACATGTCCCATGTTGGGAAGAGCATAGTGCTGGACCCATGCTACTGATCACTGGGGACCGCAGTAGGCCCCACCAGCACCACACCGGCTTCTGCTACCCGCTGAACACCACCCACCAGCTCCCCTGCTCTCCAGTGGGTGCCCTGCCCAGGTCCTATGACCAGTGCAGTCTGCAACAGGAAGCTTGGCTCCTCTCCAAGCTCCTGCCACTGGCAGCCCAGGCTAGAAACTCTGCCCTCCTTCTCCCAGCCTGGCTCCTGCTACCTGCAACCTACTGTAGGTGGTTCTGCCCTCTGGCTCCCCACTCAGTTCATGTGACCTACACACCAGTACCCCAGACCTGGGACACCACCTCTGCCCGTGGCAGTGCCACCCCTGACAGTGGTGGCAGCTCCATGGTCCCTCCCACTGGTGTCAAATTTGGGAGAGAAAGCTCCCCAATCCTGTGGAATGCAGGGGGGAGCCTGACCTAACCTGCAGGGGTTCTAGAGGTGAAGTGTGGCCAAGGCAGAGGCTGGTCTCTGAGGGAGAGAACCACACTCATCTTCAGTAACCAATGGCTGGGCACAGATGTAGATAGAACACTCCCAGTTTCCAATGATCACTGGAGGGAATGAGACCTGAACTCCTCCCACCTGCAGGTCACACAGTGAGATGGCCTGGTCAGAGGGGCATTATCTCCTCTTTGATGTAGGTGCAAATACCTAGTGTACTTGAGTATTAGAGAGAGCTGGGGTGTAGCCCTGCAGGATAACCAGTGACTGGGGATGAAGGTGATGAAAAGTTGGAAAAGAAGTCCAGCCCCCTGGAATAATTCTTTTCCTGGGAGGGACTTTCTGACTCCTTGGACCCCTGGAGCAAGTCACATTTGAGCTGCCAGTGGACCCCTGCTAGAGACCTTTTGAACCTTCCCACTTGATCTGTATTTATGCTGACAGGGAAAATTGGTTTGGAACTCCTGATCCAGGCCAATCACACAGGGACTCCCCCAAGTTTACACCCTGGTTGTGTTGTAGAGGGTGGGTGTGATTCTCCTCTCCCAGTTATTGCCAGTGGGGGGAAGGGGCAGGATGTCTTTCTTAATTGCTTGTATTCCTCCACAGCTGAAATTTTAACCCAAAGTCACTGATCTACTAGGATTGTTCAGAGTCTAGCTAAATACGAGACAGACCCACCTAGCCCCATCATACCAAGAGGGTCCCCAAAGTCTCAGGCTATAGTAAAGATGGTAAAGTTGGAGGGGAAAAGCCACAGTCACCAGTTCCAGCACTCTGGTAAAGGGCTAGTTAACTACATCTCCAGGAGTCTTCTCTACCAGCCTCTCTAAACAAATGGTGAAAAATAACCATAGGGTGGAATCAGTAGAAAACCTCAGGCAACATGAATAACCAGAGTAGATCAACTCCCTCCAAGGTATGACAAAGGAGATGCAACAGAAGATCCAATTCATAAACAAATGGCTAAAATGTCAAAAATTGAGTTCAGAATTTGGATAACAAATAAGATTAACAGAATGGAAGTAAAATTGGAATTAGAAGTTCAAGGAGTAATTCAAAAGTTGGATCAAGAATTCCATGAATTCGGGAAGGGGGATGAGGAGCAAGATGGCCAACAGGTACCAGCTTCTGACAGAAGTTTCCATCCAGAGGGAAGGATAAAGTCCAGAAAAAACCCAACAAAGTTGAAGACTAGAAGCCCAGCTGAGAGAGAAGAAAGACATCTGCAGGACATCTCTGCTGAGGCAAGTTGCATCTCCTAGAAAGCAACCTACAGGTACATAATACATCCTGAAGGAGGGATATCTGACCCCGCCCCCAAGAAAGGTGTATTTTTTTCTCTTTGTCTGCTCCTGTGAGTTTCCTACAGTCCAGTGGTGAACTGAGGACTTATTGTCTCACCCCATGTGTGAGAGCTACAGAAAGAGGGTTCTACTCCTCTAGAGGGACCTTGTTGAGACTCCAAATACCC
>CAUYQV010004710.1:0-36457 GCA_963574575.1 Galagoides demidoff
CAGGTGCCCGCCACAACACCCGGCCATTTTTTGGTTGCAGCCATCATTGTTGTTTGGCGGGCCAGGGCTGGGGATTCGAACCCCCCACCTTAGGTGTACGTGGCTGGCGCCTTAGCCGATTGAGCCACAGGCGCCGAGCCAATTTCATTTTATCTTATAAATCTACATAGTATTGGGTTTTTACTGTGAATTCTTTCCACTGTGAATTACACTCAGTTCTCTGCTTCAGCCATTTCACTAATAATTATTAGACCTTGGCTCAATTCAGTGAGCTCCTGATGTTTTATGCCTGTTACAACATTGGCATAAATTTCTTTTACAAAATGCAAATTAAAGTGTTTCTTGTAAGCAGAGTTCTGAATGTTGAAGATTTCTTAGAGTGATGGAGTGAGCTCTCTAAAGTCAGCATAATTAGAATCCATCCATATTAATTTTTGAATGTGTGAAGTTTCTATTTAATGGCATAGAATTAATAAACTTTCAACTGTGAGACTTATCACTTGGTGGTAACAGTTTGCTGGTTTCAAGGCACCAAAAAGGGACTTTATCGTGTATAAATCTTGAAAATTAGACCTTTACTCTGAATTCAGAACGGGAGGCAAGTTTTCATGCTAGCAAATGTATGGAAACAGCTACTTCTGTGTCTGTAAAGGTCAGAAACAGATTGGTGTTTTAAGAAAAGATCATTTTGGGAAAGCTTGTTTAAGTAGGCTTGGTGCAGAGGAGTTTTGGCTTTGTGTGACCTGAAAGCTCCTGGTGGTTCTTATGAATTTCTTACTTTTATTTTGTTCAACCGGCTTCTTTCCAGGACCTCATAGATTTTAACCACTGTACATTCATCTGGATATTGCAACACCGTGGGAAATGTTAGGGTGGCAATTTTGACGCTCCTAAAATGAGTGATCCTCAGATCATGAAATCTTCAGGCTATGCCATACCTCAAGTGTTACTAAACTTACTTTGAAAAAGAAAAAATAGGTAAACATCACAGGATGGAAGTAGGTAGAAGAGATTTTAGGGATGGTAATTTCCAAACAAAATCAAAACTTTTGAAAAGGAAACATGATTCTTCCCTGTGTCTTTCCCTCGCTATCTGTTTTCACTTTGCATTTGGCTTTGAGAGAGAGACTTTTTTTTTGTTTCTTTGTTGTTGAGAATCATCTCGATGTCACTAAAAATAACAGTTTGGGGGGAATTAAAATACTTTGTGGCATTTAAAACTCCATCAATAAAATGTGTCTTAAGGCTTGCACAGTAATGATCTATTGATAGCTGTAACACTAAAGTGAATAAAATACAGTGTCATACTTGAGAAGAGAATGGCCATCAGGCCAAGCCTTTCTTCTCAGCTAGTGTCAGAATAGAAAGAATTAGAAAGGAGGCAACACTTTGTTTGTGTATGAACAGGTCTTCTAAGGAGAGTGCCACAGTTAACCTAGAAATTCTCTAACACAGAAAGGCATCACTTCTTTTGTTTAATTTAAGCAAGCGGTTTTCATTTACTCTTTTTTTAAAGGACAGGAGACCTTTTTTCATCCAAACAAACACTTCATGTAGTCATTAGTAAAAATTAATTCAGAAATATAAGAAACTAATCAGTAAGACAAAAAAAAAAAAAAAGAAAGTCTGCTTGTCTCTTGGCAGGGGTTACTGCGTTGTGCTCTTGCGTGCCTTAAGTCTAAGGATTCTTATAAAAGAACTGGGAGTGTCAGCTCAGCTTTCTTCTGCATTGACCATGGCATTTCCTAGGGCATTTCATTCATTCTAAGCCTCAGCTTCTCCATCTGGTGAAGGAGAACGTTGGATTTCCTAGCTGTGACTTTGGTACTATGCCCACTTGTGACTATGTAAGTCTCTGCAGCCACATCATCCTCAAATCTCAAAAGGGTGCGTGGGAAAAAAACATGCTGGCCTGCAACTGTCAGCCCTTCCTGGTGCAACTGTAAAACAGTGCTTTCCTGCAGCCTTTGGATGGCAGTGGTCGTTTATTCCTGGATAAAATATCACAGAAGAATTTGTTTTGTACGGGTGCCTAACACCCAGTTGAACTGGATTCACTACATTCTTGCTTCTGGATGAATCCTGTAGTTTCAAATCCTGAACCACTTTAGCTCCAGATGGTTTGCTGGAACCCATGTCAGGGCCTGAGTTATCTAGAGCAATAAATACTTTGGAGACATTTTTGACCACAAATCATAGTAAAAAATATATTTATTGTTGCTACTCAAGACTTACATACTCTCACCCATACACATGTACATAACTGAAACAAAAGTTTTATGAAATGATATCCTTTTATTGTGACATGCACACTGATATTTTCTGTTCTGTTGTCACCCTTATAAAATTCTGGTTGTGACCCCTCTGATTAATTTCATGACCCACTAAAGGGCTGTAAACAACAGTTTGAAATACTATGGTGCTTTAGAAGAGCTATTGAAGTTTTATACGCCCCTTATTCTCTTTATGTAATTTTGGTTTTCTAAAGATGGAATTCCAGCCAGGGACCTATACCCCACCTAACTCCCACACCCTCAGCCGTCCTGAAACTCCCACAGTGATTATGGACTTGACTCAGCCTGACTAGAAGCCTCCAGTTCAGGAGATAAACATTCTAAAGTTTAGATTTAGCATCTAAACCCTTTCAGCCCAGAGCCAGAGAGAGTTCAGGATAAGCTAGGAGTACAGTTAAGTTGCGCACATGTTTGTGTGGCTGCATGTTTTGGCTTCTTGTGATATGTTCATCTTTACTGAGGTGGGACTCAGAAATGATACTTCTCATCTAAATGATGTCAGTTGTTAAAGTCTCTTTTTAGCTAAGCAGATTTCCTTATGATATGAGCTACTTGGAGATTTTATGCATTTCCATTAGTTATTAATTTTTTTTCTTTTCTCCAATTTCTGAGGAGCAGTTTAAATTTTAAGGAATCATAATACTAATTCCTCTGAAGCATGTTTTTTTTTAAATAAAGATAATATAACTATAATAAAGAATAGCTGCACATCAACCTCTTAGCACAGTGACTGTTAATATTTTATGTATTCTGGCAGTTTTTCTAATGTAGTTTTGAAAAATATAATTATAATGGTATACTAATATATTCTTGCCTTCTTTAAAATTGTGCCAGCAATGTAACCAACATTTTAAGTGGCTGTCTGTTTTACCTTTGGTATTTGCCCATATTTATTTAATGCATGTATTATACATACTTGGTCCTGGGTCTCCTATGTCCTACTGTCAAGGTACTGGTAATCTATTAGGTGTATCATAATTTATCCATCACTTATTATTGGCTAGTTATATTATTTTCAGTTTGTTATGATAAAAATTGTTGTGTATGTAAGTGTCCACCTGGCCCTAAAGTTTTTGATTATTTCTTTAGGAAAGATTGTAAGAAGATTGACATATTGCTTTCCAAAAGGTTTGTGCCATTTTAAAATATTTGTGGTAATGTATTACATGTGAGAATATTAGTTTTCTCACACCTGACCAGGTATGGGTATTACTGTTTTTAAATTCTTCTTCATAATTTGCTTGTTAAATGGTATTACTTCACTGATGTTTAATTTGTATTTTTAGCTGATTGGTGAATTTTTTTCTGTTTGCTTGTTTATGTATTTTTTGTGTGTGTGAATTGTCTGTTCCTTTTTTTTTTTGTCCATTTCTCCATTGAGGTTTCTTGGTCCTTTCTAACGATTTCTTGTACATGTATTCTATAGACTAAGAATATTAACTCCGTTCTTGTTATATTTCCAGATACTTTGGTGTTTGCCTTTTTATTTTTTATATTTTTTATACTGGAAGCATTTACTTTTAAATCTAGCTTTGGAGCTGATGCTAGGTCAAGGGTACCTTTGTCAAAGCATCAACTTCTAACTTCCTTATGGAGGTGATTTGAGATCTGAGGGTATGCTTGTGACAAGTCCTTTCAAAAATACATAAATAAATATTAGATAAATAAATAAATTTAGCTATTCCCTCCCCCCCACACCCCCCACACCCCCGTTAAGAGACAAGGTCTTGCTCTGTCACCAGGCTGGAGTTGGAGTGGCATGATCATAGCTTACTGTAACCTCAGCTTCCTGTTTCAAGCAATCTCTTGATCTTTTGCCTTAGCCTCTTGAGTGGCTAGGACTACAGGCATGCGCCACCATGCTCAGGGAGGTTTTTTTGTTTTGTTTTGTTTTTTGTATTTTTTTATAGAGATAAGGTCTCACTATGTTGTCTAGGCTGGTCTTGAACTCCTGGTCTCTAGTGATCCATGCTGTCCCAGTCTCCTGAAGTGTGAAGTGTGGAGGTTATAGGTGTGAGCCGCTAGGCCCAACCTGTCCTTTTTTTTTTAACGATTAAAATTTCTTTTGTCATTCGTAATTTTCAAAAGTAATTCTTTCCCCACAGACCCATTGAATATTTATTTTTCTTTTTAGCTGTATAATTTGATATAAAATAACTTTTTAATTTGTTTGGAATATATTTTATTGGATGGCTTAAATTGGGGAGTGTAAGTTAATTTTTCTAAAATTTGCTGTTAATTATTTTGGCATTGCTTCTTGAATAGTCCTTATGTTTTATTTTGTATTTATTTCTGAAACTACCTTTATCACAAAATTAAATTCTCACAAAGCAGTAGGGCCTTTTATTGGTTCTCTTGTGGTTTAGAGATCATTTTGCTTCTTTTGATACCAGTTCTCCACTTTAATTATTGTAACCAGTGAGATTTTCTTTACTAGTTGCCATTATTTATCTATGATATTAGACCTCATCTCTCTATCCCAGCCAGAAAGTTAATAGGAAAGGAATGATTTGGCTCCAGATACTGGCTCTTTCCCAAACTTTAGTTTTTCACAGTTTCAGTTTCCACATCTGCAAATTGGGAATGATGATTTCTTCCTAGGGTTGTTGGGGTATCACGTGAGGTGATTTTCCTGCATCCCTGCAGTACTTGGAGCGTAGACGACACTCAGGAAGAGTTAGTTTTATTTTCTGTTTGTGACACCAGCCCACCTCTAAGGTAAGCCTTCCTGTTGCTATGTTTCCATTAAGGCTCAGCTATTTTGAGGGTCACCCTGGATATACACAGATTGTGCTTTTGAAATATTTGTTTGTTTTCCTATAGTTCTGATCCCCCTTTCCTCTTCTCTGGGTATATAAAGATAGGATTAAGTCTCTCTTCCTTTTACCACCACTTCCCAGCCTTGCTCTGTGGCAGCCGTGGGGGTGGAGCGCTGTGTTCTCCTTTGCAGGCTCCTCTCTCTCTTTGTTTGGTACCTTACCCTAAAATGGTGTGTCCATTGTCTCCACTGCAGGGCAGGAGCTGTATCTTCCATGTTTTCCACAGGGACTAAATTTAGGGAAGGATAAAGCTCTAACTAAAGTGTTCTCAACTGGAAGCCTGGGCATTATCAGTTGTCAACTAGTGAACTGAAATCCACCTTTGGACAAATATTTAGAAGTTTTGGAATTTGTAGGCAAGGTTAAAACATGGATTTCACATACAAATCCGGATTGCTTGCTGCTCTCAACACGTGGGAAGCTGCAGCTGTACCCAGACTTGATATTTTCTCCCACAGACTCTTGTTCCTGCTCTGCTTGTTTGGACTAAGGTCAGCTGAGCACCTCGAGACAGGTGAAGTCCACACTGCCCGGCCACATGTTGGTGGGAAGATGGTGCATGAGACCCTTCTAAAATCTGAAAGGCGGCTGGGTATGGAGCCCAGGAGTGTGAACTGTAGTGAGCTCTCACTGCTACTGCACCCTCCCTAGCCTGGGCAACAAAGTGAGATCCTACTTCTAAAAAAATAAGAATCTGAAAGGTTTCCCCTTTTATGGAGTTATTCAGTAGACCTTTTTTTTTATTACTTAGAAGAAAAAGAAAAGAGGATATCAAAAGATAACCAGGAAGCCCATGTTTCTGAAAACTTAGGTGGGGATAGGGGAAGAAAGCACATACATTAAAAATCAGGACACCTTTTATAATAGATCCTGATGTGGACAGTAAGTAAATAAATAAAGGTGGGTTTTAGTAAGTTAGGAATGTCATTTATCCCTCATTCCCCTCTCTGGGGCTGAGAACCTGAGATCAGGAAGACTTAGATATGAATCTTTGTTTTGCTACTTCATATTTTAACACATTTAAATTCTAATTTTAGAAAAACTTAATATTGCATTATTGCTTTTTATTTTGTACACCTGGATTAGTATTTTCCCAGAATCGGTTTCCATTCCTTGTCATTAGAATCTCAGTAATCTGTTTTAGTGTTCACTGGGGGAGAAGCTTTAGGAATGGCTTATTTATTTCATTATATTTTGGTTTTTGGATTATTTTTGAATTTTTATTTGAATGGTTTAATAAATTTTCCTTACATTTCAAGGCTTAGGTTGTTAAAGAATTTTGAAGAATTAATTTTTTCTCCAGAAGATAAAATTAAATGAGATAGGTCAGTTATGCTTAATCTGAATATGTAGTTAGCTAAATTGACATGCTATTTGAATGGATTAAGATGGTTTGGAATTTGGTTGCAGTGTGACTTTTCCAACTTATTTTTCTTGTTGAGCTTACATTTGGGGAAATTTCTGTCCTATCAGCTGTGCACAATATATAAATCTTTGATCTTTATGTGAATAATACAGGGCGAAGGCTGAGAAAGTAAAGTTTACTCGGTCTGAAAGGTTCTGTCAATCTTACATAATGAGATTCAGAAAATATGATTTAAGTATAGGGTTTGTTTGAGCACAGAGCGTGAGTATAGCCACCCCGAAACACTGACACAAGACAGTGTCATCAAACACGGACATGGTTGATGTTCCAAAGTGGTGGAGATGGGTTTCACTTACTAGGCAGAGACAGGGCATACTACTCGACATGATTACTCAACATGCAAGACCCGAACAGGAGCCACTGCAATCTTGTAGAGCACTGCATTCCAAGGAAGATTACTACTCCAGGAGGGGAATGGCCATCTGAGGTGGTCTCACCTCCCCTGTTTCCTCTCCTATTTATTGGGTAAAAGGTAGGATGACCAGATTTTAACATTGGTAAGGCGGGACAACATGGCCAGGAGGCGGGGCGGGGCAGGGCAGGGCCTGACAACAATGCCAACTTTGATAAGCAGTTCTCGATAATCACTTCTCAGCAATTATTTGTTATTATTACAGTTTAACATTATAAAATTAACAAAAATAATATAAAACTAATATTCTGGCGAAATAGCCACATGGCAGCCGAAAACCCTATATTCCCTTCTTGTTCTCTCGCCCGTTCGTGCATTCTTTCCAAAAATCGGGACTTTTTTTAAAACGCCTCAGGATGCAGGACAAATTGTTGAAAAGCGGACGTCTGGTCACCTTAGTAAAAGGCAGACGTTGCTTCTGCCTGCCACGTGCGTGACTCAGACTGCATAGCCACATATCTCTCAAGGCTCAAAAGAATTTGTAACGTTCCAATAGTTTGAATTATTTAACTTCACAGTTTAGAGTAGTAGAGGGAGAAGAAGAGGCCCAGGCAGATCTCCTGAGGCACTTCAGCATGTGTGAGTTTGTCTGCAGGGAGGTCATATTTTTCCAGGGTGTGGCCTGCCTCTTAGCATATTTTAATTTTTCATTTATTTTCTTTTTAAAAATACTCTTCTTTATTCTTTAATACTTTGTAGTTACTAAATTAATGGAAGTGTCGATTAGCCCCAGCACTGGACTTTGAAGAACTATACACCATACACCAAGTTGTTGATTCATTAATAAGTGAACAAAGGTCTAGTGTTAATGTTACTGTGTCCTCAGTAGTTTCTAGTGTTGTGGACACTTTCTCCTAAGTGTTATGATTGAAGTTTTTACATTTTAGACTTGCACCTGAAGTTTTTACCTTTTAGACTTGGACCTTTCATAAGTAATGTAGGGCTTTCCCCCAGCCCTGTGAAGCATAAAACCCAACTGCCCTTCCCTCTTCAAAGAGCGAGCAGTACCTTTGCTCTGTGCTAAGGACTGTGGGGGTCACCAGTAAAGCTCTCCTTTCTACTGTCCAACCATCCCTCTGGTCTTTTGGATGACACCAGCATTCATTTCTCCTTTTCCAAAACAATTAAAATTGATCTGTCTGTTGATTTTGTTGCCTACTAGTCATGATTGGACTTGTGGGAAGGTGAGGTCGGTGCCGGTGACAAGGGAATAGAATGATGTGGCAGAGATGTTTAGTTGCTTAAAATGGAATTTAGGAAATTGCAACAATTTGAAAATTAAGTAGTCATAGTACAAAAAAAATAATGTTTTAAGGTTAAAAAATTACTTAGCTTATAATTCATTTTCCCTGGGGAAGCTCTGAAAAATAAGCAGGTAAAACAGTTAGATTCTAGCAGTTGCATTTAAAAAACAATTAGCCTTTTTTAGTTGATGGTATTATACAGATGTGTAAAATTCGGAAGCTATGCTGAATAAGTTAAGCTCTCTCCCACTTGTGGGTTTTAAGATTTTGAGGAAGGAAAACTGATAAGATTTGCTTGTGCTCTAATATGAGTGCTGATAGGATCTCAGTGGGCATCTCTGCTTTAGCAACTACTAACCCTTCCCCTGTGAAACTGCTCTGGGGTTAGCAACACCTGCATGTGGCCACCTTGCCACAACTGCCCCATCACTCCTGCTCGTCCTCTTTCTCCTCGCTCCTGATAGCCGTGTCCCCCAGCACACTCCTCAGGACTTCACTAAAGCACTGCCTCACATGGAAATCATCTATCTTTTGCTCTGGGGTTCTCATCACTGAGTCTCTTGAGGCCTCCAGCTCATGGCTTAGAACATAGTGGGTGAAAGTGGAGCAATATAGGTTTCTGCTGTGTTTAGGTCACAGTGAGGGAGAGAGTTCCTCTGTAACTACTTATTTTCTGATGACGCATAGGGTGGAGTTGTTAGCGTGTCCTGGCAGGAAACTTGGATACCTTGCACATCTGAGGACAGGGATGCATCTGGGTCTTAAGAAGAGAGCGGAAGCCCGGAGCCTGCAGAGAGCCAGGCAGCTGTCTCCCCACTGCTCACTCCTTCCTCCGCATTTGCTGCATCTTTCTCTTGCTCACACTGGCTTCTTCTGCTTCTTTCTTAGTCCACATAGCAGAACATGGCTGCCAGCTGCTCCTGAATTTTCCATGTTACAGTCTAAATAAGCTGGCTGAGATCGATATCAGACTCCTAGTCCTAGTTCCAGAATTTCTTGGGAAAGGACGGAGAAGCCTCAAGCATATTAATAGTGATTAATAATAGCTAACTTTTCCTGAGCAGATACCCTGTGTTGGACATTGGGTTAAACCGTTATGTGCCTTTTCTTATTTAATCCTCAGGATGATTTTATGAAGCTATAGTAATTTACTCTCCCTTTAAAGGTGAGGAAACAGATACAGCCAAGAAGAGGCAGAGTGGGAGCTCACTGGTGCCGACCCTGTGCCCCTGCGCCTCATTGCAGTGCGGTGCTGCCTCCTGGGGAGGGTTTGTGGAGGAGATGGAGAGGATGAGTGTGGAGCCTCACCGCATTCACAGCGGCTGGACCAAGGCCTAGCCAGCCAGTCAGCAAATGACAATACAGACTAGAAGAAGGGAGGCACCTGAGAGACATCCCTGCTGCACCCTTGAAACTCCCTGCTTTGCCTGCTCTAAGTTTAGTGGTACAGAATTGTAGGTAGGACTCGGAGCTGTGTCAGGAATGAAATGTGTTTATTATTGGAAATCGGGGTCTTTGAATGAGGAAAACCTTATAGGTGGGGCCTTCATCAGGTTGGCTTAACCAAGTACACATGCATTGCTTTCTGCATCAGCCGGTGACAGATGACATATGTGACACTGGTCCCATAGATTATAACAGACAGGTGCTCTTTGCCCTTTCTGCTGTGTCCTCCCCAGCATGTGGCTTTGTCGTTAAGGCTGTCAGTGGCTGAAGATGACTCTTTGACTTTCAGCTTCACATCTGCTCATAAATATGTCACAAGACCACCTGCCTACAAGGGAGGATGGGAAGGGAGTGTTTATTTATCTGTTCAGCCATTTTAAATAGTTTTTTTCTTCTTTTTGAATTTTAAGCAAATTTATTTCAGGTTAATGTGAGGGTATAAGCAACCAGGTCAAAGTATTTGATTTTGTTAGATAGAGGTTGTCTTGTGGTTAGGCCTCACAAACAAACAGTGTGCCAACTCCCCACCCCTGCCCATTCAGTGAGAGCACCCAGCCCCTCCCTCTCCCTCATGACCCCTCCCCCAACTTGAATTGAAATGAGTTTTTCTCCTACTTAGTCATGTATTGGATAGTCTACTGGCTTCATATTAGAATTGAGTACATTGGATATTTATTTTTCCATTCTTGTGATACTTTACTAAAAAGAATGTGTTTCAACTTCATCCAGGATATTACAAAAGATGTGAAGTCACCATCTTTTTATGGCTGAATAGTATTCCTTGGTGTGTGATAAATTATAGTTTTTTTGGATGAACTAATTTGGATATTAGGGAGATAAAGGTCTGGTGTGATCTTCCCTGAGGACTTTGGCTGGGGGACATCTCCTTTACTTTTCAACCAATATTGTTTTAAGTTTGGGAGTAGTTTTGTCTCTAGATGGGTTTCATTTGAATTTTGTACCTGTCAGCCCCTTCTGCTTATCTTCAAGGATTGCCTTTGCTGCCTGCAAAATACTCCCATATTGGAGTGAATGCCATAATCTAAATTGTTATATCTGGGGACCTGTGGTTTCTTGAGTTTGTGGATATAGGCCGGGACTTTTATGATTACTACAAAGCAGCGATTCTCAACCTGTGGGTCACGACCCACAGGAACTGTATTAAAGGGTCACGGCATTAGGAAGGTTGAGAACCATTGCTGTAAAGTGTTCTGGCTGTGGACCACCCTAAAGTTCATCAGTTAATCTGGCAAATGGAAATACCAGAAAGTCTGTTAATTCCTGACAGCCTTTAAGAGCCACCAGATACTGAACTGTTAGAAGAATTTGTAAGCATCCAAACACTAGAATAAAAGCTTTTATTCTAGAACATTGATAGTAGAAGTTCCCTTGTGGGGGGTTAGAATGTGGGTGTGGCGAGGTGGGAATGCCTGATGGGGCCTGGACCAGCCAGAACCCCTGGGATGTGTGCTTCCTGCTAGGAGGAGCCCTGGCTGGTTACCTTGAGGTGCTATGAAAACGTGGAAAGTACCTCTCTGGGGACATTTATAGCTTTTATATTATACACACAACAACCAAATCATCAACTGGGCTATACATTTTTGGTGACATTTTGAGCAAAATATTGAAGGATATTTCTTTTATGTTATAAGTAGTTGCTCACAATTTTTTTTAACTTAATTGTAAAAAATTTAATCATAATTCTTTCCATGTAGAATATACAATGTAGAAATACATTTTGTTTAGTCCAATAAATATAGAAGTAATAATGTAACCTTGAAAATATTCATGATACAACTTACCTGTAGCTCTGTGCCTGAAGGCAGTTTCAGAACACTGAGTCCTAGATTGCCAGAATAACATTTATTAATTGCAGAAAATCACAAATTGGATCTTTCCTTTTTAAATCAGATGCAGAAAAGCACATGACTTAGACTATCAAGACTAAAACGGAAAGCAGCACTACTGCCTCCTTTGGGTTTGGAGTGCTGTGTTTTGTCTGTGGTGACCCCTGATTTCTTTGGAAGCCTCAGGGAACCCCCAGAGTGCAGACTCCTGTCAGTCACCCTCACCATGTGCTTCCCTTGCCCCCTTTCACTGATTGTCCCTGCACAGTCACTGGGATTCATGGAAACCTCATTTGGACACGACGGTGGGGGTGTTTCTAGTCCCTGGCCAAATCTATCACTTTGTACTTCTTCCAAGGAGAGACAGGAGGTAGCGGCTGGATTTTAGGGTATCTGACTCTGTCACTGCCATCTCTTCTTTGATCCACATGACTCTTTGTACAGTCTAACAGGCAGTGATCACACACTTCACTCACATGGAGCTGGATATGTCATCTCCACATATGGGGAGGGTTTGGTCACTGACTGCTGTTCTGTCCTGTGGTACCTGGGTTTTCGACTCTGGGAAGTTTCAAATAGGCTTTTCTGAACTGGAGCTTGGCTGGCACCTTCAATGAAGCGATTGGCTTGTTCCATGCATTGATTGATTTATAAAACTGACTTTCCCATACTGCCTTTTACTCTGAAATGTTGGCCTATAAGGGCTATTGATAATTAACAATGAGGACATATTATTAGAGCAAGGAAGGCTTGGCTGGAATAGTGATTTGATTTTGTTCCATCCTAGGCTTCTACTTAGACTATTTACATACACATGTTGGCCTCATTTGACACAATAAGGAGAATCATAAAAAAGCTTCCTAAGGAGTAAGTGAATTTATTTTAACTGAGGTACTGTATGTAAGACAGTGTCCAATACAGTGTAGGAAATACAGTTTAGAGAATAAGTAAGGCAAAAACAGGTCCAGAAGTCTGGGAACTGGCCTCCCCCAGACCAGGTCTTATGCTCTTGAAGAGGAACATATTCTATACCTGTAACATGTGACACTGCTTCTGAGTGCTTGTGATGGCTCAAGACAAAACAAGGCTTTCTGCAGCCATGTCTCTAAACTTAATAGAAGAACATATATTCGCAATCAGAAAAATTACCCAAATTCCCTTCTTCTTATAATGTGACTGGCAGTTGTCATGAATTAAGTTTACCTTCCACTCTTGTGGCTTCTAGGTAAGAACCATTATGATTAGCAGGGTTAGAATTAAGTTTACATGCTGACAGCATTCAGTATACAGAAATGACTCATATAATTGAGTAGCAATCAATGCAGCTAAAACAAGCACAAATTTTATAAAAATTCTACTGAGATCCCTCATAACTTATACCAATTCAGTCTGTAGATCTTGGGAGTCAGAGTACCAGGGATATGCCCATTCAGGACACTCTGGCTGTTAGCCTGATAGCATGTTATACACATGATGCCTGAAAGTAAACCAGACTGTGGATAGATTTCTGACGTGAAGCCGCTGGAGGCATCTTTGAAAATCAAAGTCAAGTGATTTTGAGGATACTCCCTCTTTTTTTTTTTTTTTTCTGAGACAGAGTCTCACTTTGTCCCCCTGGTTAGTGCTTCATAACTCACTGCAACCTCAAACTCCTGGGCTCAAGTGATCCTCTTGCCTCAGTCTCCCAGTAGCTGAAACTACAGGCACCCTCTACAATGCCTGGCCATTTTTAGAGATGGGGTCTCGCTCTTACTCACGCTGGTCTTGAACTCCTGACGCTCAGGTGATCCACCTGCCTTGGCCTCCTAGATGTTGGGATTACAGGCATGAGCCACCATGCCTGGTCAATTCTGAGGATACTCTTGATTAGTAAAACAAAGAACTGAGAAAATGGGCTGGAAGCCTGTGTCTACATAGCCTGTATTAATCTATCTACCTCCAAAATGTGACTGATGCCTCCTTTATGTCTGACATAGTGTTGGTGATGAATTCTGGGAAATCTAGTTCTTAGAATTATCAGCACTGGATCTTATTTTCCTGTCCTAGGTCTGATGCGGAGAGAAATTGCCCAGGAAGGTGCTGGGGAAGGCAGTTCACTGTGGGGACAGGGAGAAGGGATGTCAGCGGGGCATCTGATGTTTTTCTCCTCCTACCCAGGAATTACTGTGAAGGAAGATCCCCAGCAACTCAGTCTGGAATGAGTGGCTTCAGAGTTCATCAGCCAGTTCACTTCCCTTCTCAAGGCCCGAGGGCCTCAGCCAGAATGGAGCTTTGGTTGTGGGGAAGCCAACTTTCTCTCTTCCCTGTCTTCTTTTGAAGAATAATCTGTAGATTTTGTCCTGAGCTGGTCACCTGGGAAATGATCCACATGCTCCAGGTAGCTGGCCAGCTAGGACATGGTCTGGCTGAGCCCCAGAGCCCCTGTCCACTTCTGCATGAGGCTCTGGCCTGAAGCAGCCTCATGAAATCAGTTAACTCATAGGTTCTTTCTCTCCTCTCTTTTCCTGTGTGTGAAATGAACTGAACAACAGAATGCTTTCCAGATTGCTTATAACACTAGGATTTCTGTCACACATTAATAGTAGGAGTTCTTCGTAGTCTTTGATAGGACCTGATGGAAACGTTCCCATATTCCTTATGTTGACATGTTCTCTCTGCAGTGGGGGTCCTTCCACCTACTGCAGTGTACTTTGAACAGTGGAAGTCTTAATACACTTACGTTTACAGGGCTTCTCCACAATGTAGGACATTTTGTGTATTTCAAAGGAGTTGGGACAACTCAAGACTTCTCCACATTGCTCACATGCACAGGGTTCTTCATGTGTATGAAATAAACTGGGACTAACAAAGGTTTATCCCACATATCTATTTATGAACCCCATTCCCAGTGTGCAGGACTATGTGTCTTGAAAGACTAGAGAGAAAAGTAAAGGCTTTCCCTCATTCTTTGAATTCATAGGGTTTGTCCTTTTCTTGATTGTGAACAGAGCTGGGCTATCTGAAGCCTTTACCATGTTGTGTACACTCAGAGTCTCTCTGTAGTTTGACTTCTTTCATGCATCTGAAGCAACTTAGCGGTCAGAGCCCTTTCCACGTTGCTTACATTTGTGGAGTTTCTGTCATGTGCTTGAACTGTCCTGGGAAAGTCAAAGGCATTCCCACATAATGTCCCTTTATCAGATCCTGCTCCAGTGTGTGTGTGTGTTACCATGTCTTCCAGCCTTTATTCAGTGAATGATTTTCCACATTTCTTACCACGATAAGGTATCTCTCTGGTGTTGAGTTTACTGTGTTGAGTTTTTTCATGTTTTTGAACAGAAATGGGAGAACTGAAGGCTCTACCATGTTTTGCACTAGTCAGATTTCTCTCCAGTGTGAGTACTTCCATGTATCCACATGTAATGGGAACAGCCAAAGGCTTTACCACATTGCTGGTGTTCCTAGGGCTTGCCCCCAATGTGAGTCCTTTCACATATAAGAAGCAAACTGGGATAATCAAAAGCTTTCCCGCAAAACTTAACATTTATAAAGTCTGTCTCCAGTGTCTGTTACCTTGTATCTTTCAAGAGTTTGCAGAGAAACGAAGATTTTCCCACATTTCCTACCATCATAGGGTTTCTCTCCAGTGAACATTTCATGTGCAAAAGAGTGGTGATCACTGAAGGCTTTCTCTTGTCGGTTATGTGCATGTGGCTTCCCTCCAAATGCCTGCTGGGAAATAACGGCTCCTGGTAGCATCTTTACATGCTCTGCTTTCCTGTGGTGCTGCTCCAGGGCAGTGTCTTCTGCAGGGCACTCTGGAATCTGCCTCGAGGTTTCTCTGTCTTGACTCCCTTCATTATTACTTTCACAGAGTCTTCCTGTGGTATATAATGGTTTTGTTTTGTTTTTTAATTTTTAATTTTAATTTTTTTTTAGAGACCAGGTCTCACTATGTTGTCCAGGCTGGCTATTCACAGGTGCGATCCCACTACTGATCAGTATAGGAGTTTTGACCTGCTCCATTTCCGACCTGAGCTGGTTCACTCCTCCTTAGGCAACCTGGTGGCCCCTTGCTCCTGGGAGGTCACCATATTGATGCCAAACTTAGTGCAGACACCTGATCAATATAGTGCACTACAGCCCAAATCTCCTGGACTGAACCAATTCTCCTGTGTCAGTCTCCTGAGCTGCTGTATAGCGTTTTAAATTCCTTCTGGAATTTTCCTGCGACTTGTGTTCTGATCTTTAGTGTTCTGGTCTTCCCATTTTATTCCTGTAAGAGACAGGGTCCTCAAGGTCCCCATATCACATCTCTGTAGAGATAATTTTGGGAAAGAGTCAACAAAGCCCAAGGAGTGAAGTTCACAGTCATGTCCTCAAAGGTCACTGAATCCTTTTCCTGCTTCTGGGGTGTCCCTGTGTCTCTGTAGATATTTGCGATCAGTGTAGGTCGTAGCTCCAAGAGGCTGCAGTAGAACCCTCAGTGGCTGCTCATAGCAGCATGGCCCTGATGCCTAGTGCCCTGCCCACAGTCTCAACCATAGAATTGTCTTAGGCTGTGGTCAAGCCTTGTCCTATGGTAGAAAAAGTATGGAAGAAGCAATTTTAGGACCTGAGTTAAAGCCATACCTTTCTTATTTATTCTTAACTATTTTGAGGGCTACCTTCCTAATTTACAAATGGGGCATTTACAAATGCTTTTTTTTTTTTATAAGATGGTGGTAAGATTTAGTTAAAACAATGGATATGAAATTTTTTTTGCAAAGCTTTCTTATTAAGGGTCAAAGATTCATATGACCATAGACTCGAGGCAGGTAACATAAGTGAGTGAAGTGGCATGCTTTCAGTGTCTGAGATGCAGGAAGGAATAATGGGGACTGTGGCATCCGAGAGGATTTGCCTAGTGAAAGAGGACAGTTGCTTCTCAGCTACGGCAGATGTTTGCTGTACATGTGTATATGAGTATTTAAGGGAAGAGTTATATTTTGATGTGTTTACATTGTTAGTAGTAGTAATTTAATAAACTTAAAACTGATATTTAGTTGTTTATTATAAGTAGGTTAGGAATTAAATTAAGAAGATGATTGTAGATGAGGAGCAAAAGGGAACAGAGACAGGAGAGAAGTGGCTCAAAGAAACCCAAAATCTGGTGTAATGGCCAAGTGCAGTGGCTCATGCCTGTAATCCCAGCATTCTTGGGAGGCCGAGGTGGTGGATTGCCTGAGATTATGGGTTCAAGACCTGCCCGAGCAAGAGCAAGACCCCGTCTCTACTAAAAATAGAAAAACAAGAGGATTGCTTGAGCCCAAGAGTTGAAGGTTGCTATGAGCTATGACACCACGGCACTCTACCAGGGGGAGAGCTTAAGACTTGTCTCAAAAAAAAAAAAAAAAATCTGGTGCAAAATGTACTATAAGAAACCTGGCCTTTTAAGACTGAAGAGCCTTTTTTTTTTTTTTTTTTTTTTTTGGAAATTTAATTTCAACCAGTAAAACTACTTAAAGTCACTGAACAGATAAGGCTCACCTGGGTAGGGCTGCCCTCTCAGGGAGTATAAGTGCTTTGGGGGAGTTAGGAAATGTAAAATATTTAAACCTGGTTAAAGGGAGAAAGTGTCTCTCCAGACTTGATAAGGAGGAAAAATAATCTCCTTTTGTCTGTCACCTTGGTGTGGTCAGAAGTGTCAGTCTTTCTGAACACAAGGCTTCCTGAGTGCTAATTGCCACTCCTGTGATTTGTGTAGTGGCCTAACTGGGGTCTGCTTTGGCATCCTGCTCCTGAACTGTGTTTCCTGTCCCATGCTCTGTTAAAATCATAAATAACTGAAAACAATAACAGTAAAAGATAAATCAGTCTAATTAACTATTTAAAAAAATAGTTTGGTTAAAAAATATAAGCATAACAAGAACCATGATGTAAGAGTTAGCCTTCCCTCATTAGATTGATGATTGAAACAATGGTGTATATATAATAAAAACGGAGCTAGCCTGGAGCAAGGAGCTGTCCATTCACGTTTGAAGGTGGACAGACTCCCGACCCAGCTGTTCTTTAAAAAACACTTTCTCTTAGTGTCTTGACTTTTCATTTTTCCTTTATTCTCTTGTCTACACCAGCCAGTGTGAGGGAACTCACGGCTCAGTCTGGGGCTGATCCCCAGCATTTGCCATGTGGGAATGCAGACCCTGTGTCTCCAGATGACTGTTTTTTTCCAGAAGTGCTAGAAATCCAGATTTTTGTGTAAAATCTTTCAATTTTTAAAGTTAGTGCAAATCGTTTTTTAATTTTACAGACCAAGGACAATATTATTGTGACCTGGAGCCTGCCTCTTGTGCTATAAATATTAATTTCTTTTGAAAACAATGCATGCTAATTATATTTGTTGACAAGGTTTCCTGTTAGTAAAGATATTTATGTGAGGGTGGCCTCCCTCATCTCATTCCCTGAGAAATCTCTGCTTCATATTTCTCCACCGAAAGGTTATTCCATGAGTGTGTTGAGAGGAACAGGTCACCATGACCCTGCCTCTACCAACTGAAGCTTATGCAGTGAGACCGTTGCAATAGGAATCAGAGTCTTATCCCAAAAAGCTGTCGCAACCCCTTGGGCCCCTGTTGCCCTGGTCTCAATCACAGCAGAAAGGAACCAGGCATGACACAGATTAGAAGTACAAGCTTGTAGGAGGTAAGCTAGTCCTTAGCAGGGCAGTCCTTTTATTGAGACTGTACAACACAGGTGAGGGGAGTAATTAACAAATGACTACATGCTGAAGGAATGTGGATGAATGCCCCGAGGGTCCACCCCTTAGCTGCAGATCATCTTGCTCAGAGGTCCTCTGACTCTTGGCGTCCCCTACAAAGCCTAAGGAAAGTGGAGCCTACAGGCTAACTCCTAGAAGCCATAGACAGAAGGAAGGTGGCCTGGGCCTTGTGATTGTCAAGGCTTGGAACCCAGAGAGATGAGGACACATAGAACAGTGCATTTTATCATGATGAATTTCTTCTAGGATGATTCCTTTTCCACTGTTACTCTGTGAGATTGTTCCTGTCATTCATTCTAACATAAATTGCAGTTAGTCTCTTCTCACTTTAAATCAGAAAACAGTGTAGCAATGACAAATTGCAGCATTGGGTTGTGGCAAAAAACCAGCAGGCCTACCTGGATTAAATCCCAGCCCCTCAGCTTACTAGCTTTGTGATGTTGGCAGAGAAGTTAAGTTGTTTTTAAAATGTCATGGTGCTTGTGAGGATTGTGTATAAGGCTCCTGGCACATGATAGGATTTTTAGAAAAAGACACTAATTCAGTTGGTATCTCTAATTCAGAAATTCAGGGCAGGATGCCGTGGCTCACATCTGTAATTATAAAACTTTGGGCCACCAAGGTGGAAGGATCCCTTGAGGCCTGGAGTTTGAGTCTAGCCTGAGCAACGTAGGAAAATGCCGTGTCTACAAAAAATAGAAGAATCAGCTGAGCATGGTGTTGTCCCATTTCTTCAGAAGGCTGAGGTGGGAGGATCCCTTGAGTCTAAGGGTTTGAGGTTCCTGTGAGCTGTGATGTCACTGCACTCTAGCCTGGGCAGAGAGTGAGGCTTTGTTTCAAAAAAAGAAAAATTAGATTTGTTTCATGGTGGAGATTTTGTGTCCCCAGTCCTGAGCACAGTGTCAAGAACTTTGTAAGCTCTCAGTTAGCTGTGTACTAATAATCCAAGAATTTATATAACTCTTGGTTATATAAATTTATTTTGGTGAAGAAATTACCTAGGGATGAGGCTTTTATTTCTATTACTTATTTATGTTCAGTGGTATGTACAGGTGAGTTGTTTTTATAACTAGATATTAATATTTGTGAAACAAACACTCTATAAATAGTAGGCATTATAATAATCCAGAAGTGAGTTTTTAAAGCAACAGTGTAAGTAAATTCACCTTTCACAATGAAGCAGGCGTTTGATCTTCTTTTAGCAAATGTATCTTGTTTATCAATGGAATATGAACAGGAAGGTCCTAAGAGGTCTCTAAATGCAGTATTATCGTGGAAAATAGAACCTGTTTTGTTTTAAGGATCTCATTGGTTAAAAAGTTACAAATGTGATAAATACTGGAACTTAGAAACTATACCATGTCACTGTATTTTCTGTTTTTAATATAATTATATATTTTATATAGTAAAATGAGGAGCCATTTGCCAGTGTTGTCATGCTTAACTTATGATTTAAAGTACTTACTTCAATAACAAAGTAATAATTTTCCCATCAATTAATTCTAGAGGTTGTTAGTTTCTTTCCTATTGAATGGATAAGATAATTTATCTTGCTGTAATATTCTGTGGTAGAATGCAGTATCTCTTCCATGCCAGCTTAAACTCTAAGAAATGTAACTGAAAACCAGAAAATACCTTGTAACCTAATTGTATATACCTTCATATTAATCTGAAAATTTAAAGAAATTAAAAAAGAAAACAAGAAAATAAGCAAAAATAACCTTTAGCAGCCAAAATGTGACATAAAAACCTGTTCCCTAAAAGATGTATGCTTTCCTTCTAGAATCATCTTCTAGGTACTTGTAAACTGATATTGTAAGAGTATATTTCATTGATTCTAAGATCCACATTTTTTCACCTTTGTATGGCTCTGAAGTCAGGATTTGTCTAAGATTTGGTGAATTGCCTGAGTGGCTCAGGTGGCCGGCATGGCCACATAATCTGTTTCCTCTAGTTGATGGGCCTAGGTGTGTTCACATGGCACTAAGGCAACAGTGAGAGAGAGGCCAGTTCTCTCCAGCCTCTGCTTGATCATTTATGCTAAGGTCCTGTTAGCCAAGGCCAGTTACAAGGCTAAGTCCAGGGTCAAAGCATGAAGAAATAGACTCTACATCTTGGTAAGAGGAATAATCCAGTCACATTGCCAAAGGTGCACGTATTGGGATGGGAGAGATTTCTGAGGGCATTTTTGCAAGCATTCTGCTATGGTATTTTAAGAAATATCATAGTTTAGTGTTTTTTTTTCTTTCTGAGTCATACATAAAATAATATATTTTATAATTGATGGTATCTTAGAGTTGATAAAATATGGTATATTGTCTATTGGGTTTTTAATTCGAACAGTAAAACATTCATCATTAGAAATTAAAATGATATAGATGTGTAGGAGTAAGAGTGCTTCCCTGCTTTCCTACCCTCACATCTCAGATCCTAGGACCAGGTTTGGGGCCTTCTGACTCCTTGAGTGCAATGTTGTGAATGAATTCAGATTTTATAGAATTAAATCCTATAGCGCCTAGAGGCATGACAGTTTGGCATATACTTGTTGTAGTAGGTTGAATAATACCCCCCAACATGTCTCATCCCCACATTTTAAAGAAATACATAGTTACTGGCTAGGAATTGTGATGGATTCAAAAGGTAGAAAGTAAAATCCCCTAGTTTTCCTTATGTTCTATGAGTTTCCACTCTTAAATTTTCATATACATTCATTTTTTCCGAAATAGTCATATTCATTTTTTTGTACAAATAAGATTACATCAGATATGCATATTTTATTCTGTGCCTTTCTTAATTAAATATATTCTTGGAGATAAGCGGTCTAAAAATCAAGTTTGCAAACTCATTCTAGAAAAAGTGCTACATACCTCATTGCTCAATATCATTATAGTCACATTCAAAGTATTCCCCTTGGGAAAAAATGCACTGATGCCAGCACCTAGGCCACCCTTCAAAGCAATTTTGGAGCTCATTTTCTGGAATGGCCATGAGAGCTGTTGTCTTACATTTGATGTCCTGAATGCCATCAGAATGTCTTCCTTTCAATATTTCCTTTGTCTTCAGGTAAAGAAAAAAGTCATAGGGGGCCAGATGAGGTGAGTAGGGAAAGTCCAAACAGTTATTTGTTTATGGGCTAAAAACTCCCTCAAAGACAGTGCTGTGTGAGCTGGTGCATTGTTGTGATGCAAGAGCCACGAGTTGTTGGTTAAAAAGTTTGGGTTGTTTTCATCCAACTTTTCACATGGCCTTTTCAGCACTCCCAAATATTAAACTTGGTTGACTGTCCACTTGGTACAAATTCATAATGGACAATCCCTCTGATAATCAAAAAAGGTTAGCAACATGGTTTTGACCTTTAATTTGGACTGATGAAACCTTTTCAGTGGTGGGGAATTGCTGCCTTCCATTGCGCACTTTGGCACTTTGTTTTAGGGTCATATTGGTACACCCAGGTTTCATCACCAATGATAACACACCCCAGAACATCATCTTGCCTCTTCCAAAGGCCTTGGCAAACTTCTACTCTCCTTTGCTTTTGTGCATTGGTGAGCTCCTTTGGAACCTCTTTTGCACACACCTTTCTCATGTCAAGATTGTCGGTTAAGATTTTCCTAACTGTTCTCTATCAGTGTTTACTTGGTCTGCTATACTTCTCACAGCACATTTGACACACTGAGGCACAATTTGACAATTTTTTAAGTGTTTTCATCAATTTTGCTACTGGCTCCCCCACCTCTCTTCATCAGTGATGCTTTTTCTCCCCTTAGAAAAACATTTACTCCATTAGTACATTGCTGTTTTCTTCATGGCATTATCCCCATAAACTTGGACTAACATGTCCCTGATTTCACTTCCACTCTTGCCAAGTTTAACAAGAAATTTACAAATGTTTGTTAATGTTTGTTTGTTGCTCTAATTCAAGCTCCCACATTCTTGCAACATAAAACACTCAAGAAGGATAATACCACCACATATGGACACAAACACAGCTGTGAGATGCTAATATACCAAGGTTATGAAACCTTACTGAGTGCTTGCTTGTACAGCATTGCCAATGTAAGCAGATGGTGGCCAGATCACAAAGTTAATTTCAGACGTCGTATTTTCATAATAGAGTAAGTTAGTTGACCTTTCTATTTCAATACCATAATGTATTTACCATTTCTCTACTAGGGGGCATTTAGGTTGTTTCTAAGATTTTTTTTTCCTTTTTTCTAAATTTTCTGTTTCTTTTTTAACTTTATTATAAGCAATGCTGAAATGAACTCTATTCATTTTGCAAATATCACTGGCTCTTATCTGTGAATATGACTGTAAGCAGTGGACCTGCTACTGGAGGGAAAGCTGCTGTGTGTGTGCTGTGTGGTGGGGTGAGATTCGGGTATGATCTGTCTTTCTATTCAACTTTTTGCCTATAATTTTGTTATTTTAATATTTAAAAAATGGTGAAACATATAGACAAGCGTATAAAATATAAATGTATATAGTTAAGTGCACTACTAAAAAATGAACACAGAGTCGCTATTCATGTTAGGAAATTGAAGATTGCTGGCTTTTGTGTGCCCTTACAGCCCCCAAGAGGAAAACATCATTCTTGGGTTGGGCACGGTAGCTCACGCCTGTAATCCTAGCACTGTGGGAGGCCAAAGTGGGTGGATTGTTTGAATTCACAAGTTTGAGACCAGCCTGAGCAAGAGCAAGGCCCTGTCTCTAAAAAATAGTTGGGCATTGTGGCAGGTACCTATCATTCTGTCTACTCAGGAGGCTGAGACAAGTGAATCACTTGAGCCCAAGAGTTTGAGGTGCTGTGAGCTATGACACCATTGCACTCTACTGAGGGCAACAAAGTGAAACTCTGTCTCAACAACAACAAAAAAAGAATTGACAGTTAACCCTGGAAAAATTATAGAAAGTGGATGTAAAATTACAAACAAAGGGAGAGTTTGGGACATTTAGTGTTAGAATAAGCAACCTCTCTGCAAGACTATAGCTCTTGGGACATCTGTATTTACAGCATCAAACACCCCCCCCCCCAAAAAAAAAAAAAACCCTGGTTAACTCATATTTAGGGACATGGGGAAATATTTTAGAATGAATGCATAAAAATACTAAAAGCAAAGAAATAGTGTTTAAAAAGACATCTGCTTGTTACCTTGACAATGTAATCAAAGAGATTACCTCAATGTGAAATATATGCATCCATTATATGCTGCATTAAGCCACTTAGTCTTCATTTTTTAAAAGCTAAATCAAGGCTTAGCACCCGCAGCACAGTAGTTACAGTGCCAGACACATACACCGAGGCTGGCAGGTTTGAAACCGGCCTGGGCCAGCTAAACAACAATGACAGCTGCAACAAAAAATAGCCAGGTGTTGTGGTGGGCACCTGTAGTCCCAGCTACTTGGGAGGCTGAGGCAAGAGAATTGCTTAAGCCCAAGAGTTTGAGGTTGCTGTGAGCTGTGAGGCCTCGGCACTCTACCCAGGGTGGCAGCTTGAGTCACCAAATGACAAACTCATTACTCTCCCTTAAACTTTTCATTTTAACTTTATTCATGCATCCCAATTCCTGAAACTTTACATTCATAAAAATCAATCAGTGGAAAGAATTAGATAGTTAACTATGTGGAGAAAAAAGCCAAATAAATTTGAGAGCAAAATATCCAAGAAGAGAACTCTAAGGCCAACTGAGGAAGTTCCCCAGCTCTATGCTGTTCAAGATGAGGGTGTGATCTCTCTATCCGTGCACACCCATCACTGCCCTGCCCCAGAGCCTCGCTGTGCCTTTCATAGAGGAGGACCTCAGCTTTGCCATTTTTAGTGCTACCCTCACTAAATGTTCCCACTTGGCAAGCTGGCACACACCAAGTGGGAACAGGGCTAGTAGGTTTGTGACACAAAGCAATCCTTTCTCACTGTTCGCTACTTAAAACAGATATAGGAAACCACATAACTTTCTGAACACAAAGAGAAAAATCAGTATGACCTCGAGTGAATCTCTCTAAACAAGTTAAGTGCATCTTTAAAAACCCCTACTGGACTCTCATTTGTTTAGGAAATTTGTAAGATTCTCAGGTAAGAGCTTCATGTCACAGCTGGTATCTATCGATCAGTGACAGTCTTAGAAATCGCCTCTTGTGGTTTTGCTCTGATCACATATGTTTTGTGTGTATTTGATTGTTTAATTTGTTTTTTTAAAGAGACAGAGTCTCACTTTGTCACCCTTGGTAGAGTGCTGTGGCGTCACAGCTCACAGCAACCTCTGGTTCCTGGGGTTAGGCGATTCTCTTGCCTCAGCCTCCCAAGTAGTTGGGACCACAGGCGCCCGCCACAAGGCCCAGCTATTTTTTTTGTTGCAGTTTGGCTGGGCCTGGGTTTGAACCTGCCACCCTCAGTATATGGGGCTGGCACCCTGAGCCAAGGGTGCTGCCCATATTTGATTGTATTTATATTGTAGATATTGATGCTATTTTAGTTCTGTTCTTTGCAAGTATCCTTTTCAGAAATGACAGCTGAAGTGTGGCTCTGCTTTGGCATTCCTACAGAACTGGGATGAAAAACAACAGAGAGGACTCTGGTTAACTCATCCTTCACTCTGTTGGTTACCACCTTTCAGTTTATTTTCCCAGATTCATGATTTTATTTTTGAGTGGTATGGGGAAGTAAGTGAAGGAAACAGAAACCAAAGTTATTGTGATTAATTTGAAATTGTCTGCATTCTGCTGAAGGTTTGTTCTAAGAAGAGGCCAATCTTTTGTGTTAGAGGTAAAAATAACAAATTATAAAGGAGAAAAGCATAGCAGTATACTTATGAGCAAAATATTTGACCCTTAACAGTGAGAAGCTATGGAATTGCTTTCTCAGAAAACTTTCTCAGAAAACTTAATTGCTTACTTTCTTCCAAAGGTGTGCAAATGAAGATTTGTGTCTATGAGCTTAATGCTGGCATGAAAAACAAAAGTGATACCTCGGCTGCAGTCTGGAAGAGTGGGCAGAGTAGGTGTTGAGGAGAGCTGTGAATAGAAGGCTGTTAGCTCTGATTTATGAAAAGCTATTTTTCTTATTTTAATAAATTTTATGATTTTGAAACACAGTGTTTTAAATTTAGTTAATTACATGTTGCATTTTAAGAGTTGTGATTTCTCAATCATCAGTTATCTACTGCTTAGGTAGTAATATTAGTCGTTCATTTTTAGATGGCAACTTCTCATGAGCTTCAGGAGAATTTAAAATCATTTTCTTTCATCTTTTCCCTGAATGTATTTTCTCCAGAATTGACTTTTCACAGTTAATTAGTAAAAGCTTTCTAAAACAAACAAAAAAATTATATGTGTTCTGCTAATTTGAGTTCAGCATATGTCTTCACAAGCCGTAATGCAGTAAGGTATACAGTGTGAGCACAAGAAGGCAGAAGTTTCATTCTATTCACTAAATACTGCCTGGCACATAGTAGGTGCTTAGAAAACATTTGTTGAATGTAGACTAGAAATGTGTATTGGCTCTGAAACCTTTTACTGGTGCTTCACTTGGTCAGTCCCCATCTATTTGAAGAATATATATACTCATAGTAGTTCAGAACCTCATATTTTATTCTTATGATTTGAATGGTGGGCATTACAGCTTGCTAGTGTGGTGGGGTTTTGGGGGGGGTTTTTTTTGTTTTTTGGGATAATTCTCACTCTGTTGTCCTGGGTAGAGTACTATAGTGTCATCATAGCTCACAGCAACCTCAAACTCCTGGACTCAAATGATCTTCTTACCTTAGCCTCTCAAGTACATGGGACTGTAGGTGCCCACCACAATGCCTGGCTAGTTTTTCCATTTTTAGTAGAGGGGGTCTCACTTTTGCTTAGGCTGGTTTTGAACTACTCAAATAATCCACCCACATTGGCCTCCCAGAGTGCTAGGATTTACAGGCATGAGCCACCACACCTAGCTGCTAGTGTGATTTTTTTTTTTTAAAGAATATCCTTTATTTTCAGTGAATCTATTTCATCACTGAGATTTTGCCTTAATATACAATGTGTCTCCTTCAATGAACAATAATCTCTTGTTTCTCTAAAGCATTTTATATTTTGTATCTTTTTCATGCTTAATCATTTGATCTCTGCAATGCTGTGGGGTGGAATTGCCAGCATTCTTATCTGCCCAGCTGTCCACTTCATTTTTCCTTGCTGGTTGAACCCCAGTTTTGTACAGTTGTTCACTCATACCCCTTGTGACTCAGTACTAAATCCTGGCTAGTCCAAGCCTTTTACAGTAAGTTCATTCCCTCTACCGGGGACTGGTTTAAGACTGTGGGTGTGGCCCAGTTCTGGCCCATACCATGAGAGGGGAAGTCTGCTGAGGGTAAGGAAGGAGATGTATCAGGAGAGAGAAAAGGGAGGGGAACATTCACTTCCTTTTTGAAAGGGATACACAGGAAAGAAATAGCCCGACTTTTCTGCTGTCTGCTGTCATACCTGGATGCGACTATCGGACCCTAATGAAGTGACCTAAAAACAAGCGGACGTGCTAAGCGCAATGGGAGAGGAAGAGGGAAGAACTAGCCACGGAGCTAGCCAGCCCTGGAGCTGCCCAGTGCTGACTTCTGGTCAGAAAAGACATTCTTGTTCCAGTTGAGGACATCTTAAGTGACATTGATATCATTGTTGCCGTTTTACTGGCAATGGAACTGAGACTCACAGAGATTGTAATGGAATGATCATCATTTGCTGGTGAATTCACTATTGAACTGATTCCTAGTCTAGTGGCCCTCCTGTGTAGGAGGGAACTGGATCACTAAATTTAGGTATTTGTGCTTGAAATCCATTTCAGACAATTTGTAATTATTTGGTGATTATCTATGACAGATAATGTTTTGGAATTCTTTATGATCTCTTGTTACCTACTTTTCTTAACTTGGGTGACAATCACACCTCCAAGAGAAGTCCTTTTAGAACTAAAGCACTTTTTCTTTGATGTTTTGCATATAATTCTTTCAAAGAGCTTATTAAACTCTGCCTGTGCATATAGGGACATCTTTTAAAAAGTATATTCAATTTTGAGACGTGATATGGTTCATTTGTAAAGGGAAGAATTAAAATAACTGCCCGACTCATTGAACTGGATGAGAAGATGTCTGGCTTCAGAGGTTATTCTTTGTTAATATGGAAAGTTCATTCTTGACCACATACATGATGTTCTGTGCACTGCCGTTCTTTGTAAACTTCTCTGTATTCCACCCCATTCTTCTCTTTGTCTTCCTTTTCCCTTTAGGTAGAGGGTAATGAGAATATGGTGTGTACCTTCTTATGAGAGAGGCAATCAAGACAGACTGGGAATGGGAGTTGATTCATAGCTGAAGAATTCAATTTAAAACTATTTAATACCATGTGAAAGGAACTATGATGGGGGAGGGTTAGGTATTGTGAAAGGAAATTATTCTTGGTGGAGACATTTGTGGCTGATCAAGAAGCTACTGCGGAGGTTGGGGGGAGGAAGGTCGCTTGAGCCCCGGAGTTCAAGGCTTCATTGGCCTTTGAATAGCCCAATGCAGTGAGACTTCTTTTCTAAAACGTAAAAATTAGAGAGAGAGAAAATCCAGAGGAGGCTGCACAGACGACTCAGATAGACTTCCGGAGCTTACAGGCTGTGGCTCCCACCTCCCCCTTTCCCATGGTGAGATGACTGCTGTGTCAGGGGCGATCGTGGTGGAGGGCTGGATCCACACCTCTTTCGGTCCTTTTCTCCTTCTCAGGTCTGGAGGGCTGGAGGACTAAAACAGGACTAAATTTCGAGAATGTTCTTCTCAGTCGCAGAATGGTTAAATAGTTCTCTCAGATTATCCTTTTTCTTCCTGATCGCATGAAATACTTTGAAGAATATGAAGGTGGACAGTGGTGGGACTTTCACCAGCCATCTTTTGGAATATTTTCTTAATTTCATCTAAAACTACAAGTGAACCTAAATTCTTGGGAATTGATTAATGACAAAAAATAAAAACCTAATTTCATTTTTCATTAAAAAACCTATGTCCGTACAGTTTTATGTCACAGCTAAAATGAGCCATGTGGTATGCTGATAAGGGTAATTTAACACCGTGGTTAGCACATTGGTGATTACTGACTTCTCCTTAAGGCTGCTCTTGGCTTTTCCATTTGAAGTGTTTAAAGGTTTGATTTCTTCTTTTAAAATTAAATATATTTGTGAGTGGAAAACTTGCCCTTCAAACTAGCATACCTTTTCTTCAAGAGATTATCTCAAGCTATGACATGGAAACGATATTTAAAAATTCAGGTTAAGGATCTAGAAGCAGCTTTTCACTCCTTCTCAAATCTCTGTCTGGTTTGGCCCATCTGCCTTCACTCCAGTCTTCACCATGTCCATCAGGGTGACCCAGAAGTCCTGCAAGGTGTCCACCTCTGCCCCACGGGCCTTCAGCAGCTGCTCATACAGCAATGGGCCGGTGTCTGCATCAGCTCCGTGAGCTTCTCCCCGGTGGGCAGTGCAGCTTCCGGAGTGGCCTGGGCACTGGACTGAGTGGGGGTGGAGGCTACGCAGGGGGCCAGAGTTATGGGGGGCATCACTAGCTGTCACCAGAGCCTGCTGAGCCTGCTCGACCTGGAGGTGGACCCCACATTCAGGCCATGCGCACCCGGGAGGAGGAGGAAGTTGAGATCCTCAACGAGCTTGTCTCCTTCATCTACCAGGTGTGCTTCCTGGAGCAGCAGAATAAGATGCTGAAGACCAAGGGGACCTTCCTGCAGCAGCAGAAGACGACTTGCAGCAGCATGGACCGCTTGTGTGAAAGCTGCACGAACAGGCTTCTAGATAGCTGGACACACTGGGCCAGGAGAAGCTGGGCTTGCAGCAACATGAAGAGCATGTTTGAAAGCTACATCAGCAACCTTCAGGACAGCTGACCAGAGAAGCTGAAGCTGGAGGCAGAGTGCAGGGGCCGGTGGAGGACTTTAAGAATAAGTATGAGGAGCAGACTAACAAACCTCCAACAGAGGTGGAGAATGAATTTGTCCTCATCAAGAAGGCTGTGGATAGAGCATCCATGAACAAGGCGGAGCTAGAGTCCCGCCTGGAAGGGCCGACTGACAAGATCAACTTCTTCAGGCAACTGTATGAAGATGAGACCCTTGAGCTGTAGTCCCTGATCTCCAACATGTCTGTGGTCCTGTCCATGGACAACAGCAGCTCCCTGGACGTGGACAGTATCATCGCTGAGGTCCATGCCCTGTACGAGATCGCCATCCACAGCCGGGCCCAGGCTAAAAGGTGGACCAGACCAAGTTCCAGGACCTGCAGAGGCAGGCTGGGAAGCGCGGGGATGACCTGGGCACACGGAGACAGAGATCTCCAATATGAATAGGAACATCAGCCAGCTGCAGGCTTAGATTGAAGCTTTCAAAGGCTAGAGGCTGCCATTGTGGATGCCAAGCAGCATGGGGAACTAGCTGCTAAGGATGCCAACGCCAGGCTGGCCCAGCCGGAGGCCACGCTGTGTCAGGCCAAGTAGGACATGGCTCAGCAGCCGAGTGAGTGCCAGGATCTGATGAAGGTCAAATTGGTCCTAGACATGGAGATTGCCACCTACTGCAAGCTGCTAGAGGGTGAGGAGAGTGGCTGGAATCAGGGATACAGGATAAGAGTATCTACCCAAAGACCACCAGTGGCTACTCAGGTAGCCTGAGCTTGGCCTACAGGGGCCTCACAAGCCCTGACCTCAGCTATGGCCTGAGCTCCTTCCAACCTAGCTTTGGCTTTGCTGGGGCCTCCAGCTCCTACAGCTGTATCAGCTCCACCAGGGTCATGGTTGTGAAGGAGACTGAGACTCCACCTTGGGAAGCTGGTATCTGAGTCCTCTGATGTCCTGCCCAGGTGACCAGTCACTGCAGCCCCTCTCACATGGCTGCCACAGAGCCTGTGGGGGGAGGCAGCTGTGCCAGGGAGCACGAGAAACAGGAGACCCACCTGAAGCTCAGCCCCATCCCTAAGCCCCCCTTGGGGGAATTTACTGCCTGGAGTAACCCCTCTTACCCATGCCCCCAGCTAAAAACTAATTTGATTGCTTTTTCCAAAATTAAGCCTCAGCTGCACTGGCAACCAAAAAAAAAAAAAAAAATTCACACTTGGGCAGCTCAGTAGGTAGAGCACTGGCCCCATACACCAAGGGTGGTAGGTTCGAACCCGGCCCTGGCCAAACTGCAACAAAAAAATAGCTGGGCGTTTTGGTGGGTGCCTGTAGTCCCAGCTACTCGGGAGGCTGATGCAAGAGAATCATCTAAGCCCAGGAGTTGGAGCTTGCTGTGAGTTGTGATGCCACGGCACTCTACTAAGGGTGATAAAGTGAGACTCTGTGTCTTAAAAGAAATAAATAAATAAAGGGCGGTGCCTGTGGCTCAGTGGGTACAGTGCTGACTCCATATACCGAGGGTGACAGGTTCAAACCCAGCCTCGGCCAAACTGCAACAAAAAAATAGCCTAGGTGGGTGTTGTGGTGGGCACCTGTAGTCCCAGCTAGTTGGGAGGCTGAGCCAGGAGAATTGCTTAAACCCAAGAACTGGAGGTTGCTGTGAGCTGTGATGCTGTGGCACTCTACCAAGGGGGCAATATAGTAAGACTCTGTCTCTTAAAAAAAAAAATTCACATTAAGATGTTGGGTCCTCCCTAACATATAGTTTAGATTCTGTATTCTGCTGCAGTGAACAGAAAACCTGACTCATGAATAATGTCTGAAATAAGTGAAGGGGTTATTTCACTTCTGTAATAAGAAATCTAGAGGTGGGCATTGTAGGGTTGGTCAGTGCCTCAAGGAAGCCATCAAAAACCCAAACTTGCTTTTGCCTTTCCAGTCAGCCATCCTTAGCCATCTTGTCACTTTGAAGTCTCAGAGCGGCTGCTCTCCAGCCAGCACTGCATCTGCTCTCTAGGCGGAGAGGAGGAGGCAGATGGCAGAAGACACACACCAGCTGCGTGCTCTTCCAGAGCTTTCTGGAAGCTCAGTTCAGTGACTTCCGCTCACATCTCATTAACTAGAACCATGTCGCATCACTACCCCTAGCTGCACATGAGGCAGGGAAATGTAGTTGTTTTGGCTGGGCATGTTGTCACCCTGAGCATAGTTGGAACCCTGTTGGAAAATATTTTGAAAAGAATTATATGTCTGTTATCTCTAAATGAATGGGACTTAGGAATAGCAAAAATAAATGAACATTTACTGAAAGCCTGCCCTACCCTAGATGTTGTGCTCGTTGCTTTTGAGTGCCTTGGCTCTCTGACATATAAGGTTATACACACGTGTATATGGAAGAATAAAGTAAGCTTGGAGTGGATTTAAAGAGCTAAAACAGCAGTATTAATTATATGCTTTGAGGCTGTGTTCTCTCAGTTAACTTAAATTTACAATTAATTTGAAGGACTATATCTTGAAACTCAGAAGTTACAGTGGGAAATTTTGATAAATTAACCCTATTGATAAAAAAAAATTATGTATTAAAATCTAGGATTCATAAGTGAAAGCTTGGAGAAAATATTTGCAGTGTAGATTAAAAATTCTTAATATTCATAATAAATAAAAAGCCTCTGTAAATAAATAATAACAGCTAGTCCTGTTAAAAAGTAAAACATATGGACAAATATTTCTCCAGAGAAAATACATAGAGAGTCAAAATGTTAGAAATAAATATTTAAATCAGTTCATATTAAAATAAACACTGAAACACCATTTTTGATTCCCAGCTTGGTACGTATTTTAAAAATTTGATAATATTTGGGTTTGTAAGGATCTAAGGAGAAAAATCACTTTCATATACTATTGAGAATATTGTTGATACCATTACCTGCTGATGTGATTTTTGAACAAAGACCCTTTGAAAAGACCCATTTCTTGGGAGATGTTTTACTTCTTAGGATAAATAATGCTTAAGAAATATTAGCATAATTTTACAATATATTTATTGTACATTGCGGTTAAATAAAAATGTGGAATAAGCTAAAGTGTTTATCAGTAGAGACATGGTTAAATAAATTATGTTAGACCATACAGTTATTAACTGGAAAGCTGTCTATGGACTATTAAGTAAGCAAGTTGAAAAGTAATATGTATATGTTTGTGCAACACCTCTTCCTGTTTAAAAAACATCTATATATGCATATAAATGAGTTGAAGTAAGAGGTCTGGTTATTTTTCACTTTTTATGCTTAGGTATTTGAATTTTTTGCAAGGTTGAATTATTCTGTATGTGTGTGTTTTCCTAGGATAAATTACCTGTTTTTTAAATAGTAATGACCTTTTTAAAGTTGAATTTTTAAAAATAAAAGAGCCTATGAATTTGTGATTTTCAAAGTACTAAAATAGAGACTGATTTTTATGATTTGTTTTCTGGGTGGAGCGGGGGCAAATGATGTGACAGAGAGGAAAGAGTCTGTATTAATGAAAATCCGTAATAAATTACAGAATATTGGAAAAGAAAGGCTGTCTTCTGCCTTAGAACTACTTCATACTAACTTGTGTCAGTCACGCTGGGCTGGGTTACACTGCAGTAACAGATAACCTTCCACTCTAATCCCCAAGTCTTAGGGGCTTCTCCAGGATTCTTGGTTCTTGAGAGTTATGTATTTTGTTGACAGACCCAATAGGCTAACTGAGGCCCCACCAACGTTGGCATTGCTGATCTCTGTGACAGGAAAGGGGTTTGGCAAATTCTAAACTGGCTTTTAAACATTTTTTCCCAGAAGTGACACACATCACTTCACACATTACATCACATGGGACAGTCAAAGCAAGTCCCATGGTTGTACCTAAACTAAGGAGGTTGAGAGATAACATCCTACCAAGCTCAGAAGGAAGAGAACCAGAATATTTGAGAACATCTCGATGGCTGACACAGCACTTCAGAGAGTGCTGTGAGATGAGTTATCCCATGTAGAGTAGGGGCACATTGCTCTTAAGGGTTTTTATTTTTGTAGATCAGTAACTTACACTAAGCTAGAGGGATTTCCTAAGGACGGAGGGAGGGGATGGGTTAAAGTCACACCTGATGGGTGGGTACACTGCACGCTTTCTGGATGAAGGGCATACTTACACCTTTGACTTAAAATATGCCAAAGCAAGCTCACCAAAACATGAGTGTCCCCATACTATTCTAAAATTTAAAACTACACATTTGTTCAATCAACATGTATTTTTTGAGTTCATGCCATTGCGATAAACCCATGAAAGATAAAAACATTTGTACATATATAGGTGAGATTTTATGAAACTTTTTCTTTTTGAGACAGAGTCTCACTATGTTATGCTCAGTTGAGCGCTATGGCATCACAGCTCACGGCAACCTCTAACTCTTGGGCTTAAGCGATTCTCTTGCCTCAACCTCCCAAGTAGCTGGGACTACAGGTGCCTTCCACATGCCCAGCTATTTTTTGTTGCAGTTGTCATTGTTGTTTTAGTTGGCCTGGGCCAGGTTCAAACCCACCAGCCTCATTATGTGGCTGGCGCCATAACCCCTGTGCTAAGGGCACCAAGCCAAAACTTTTTCTTAAATTAAAAAAATCTCCATACATCACCAAACATGTTTATTACAACTCTGTGAAGAAAGTACTCATTGTAAAGGAAGTTAGAACTTCTGTAGAGCTTTTTGTATGCTTTTACAAAACTCTAACAGTCTGTTTAATAATAATTTCGTATGTATGTTTGCTACTAGGTGCATTTTATAGCACTCCTTAGCTGTGCTTGTAGGGCTTGGTTGAGTGGGAAGGTATATTCCATTATGACACAGGAAATCTTTACGGACAGTCCCTGTTTGTATGAAGTTAAGTGCAGAGGTTATTACTTATTGTAATATCTATTGTTCAGTGCAAAGTTGTCCATATCTGAGCAAGGTGAATTTATTCCCTCCCTCTCAATCTTCTCAGGGGTTTAGTCTTATTGTCCCCAAGAAGTCACTTCTTGACCATAAGTTCCCTTCTGTTTCCCACAAATGAGCAGATGTTTCAGGTCCTTAGATTCCTTGGGGTAGCACATTTACAAGACAGACACACTTTTCTCCTAGAATCCAGAAGGAAGTAGAAATTCCATCCTGCCACCTTAATAAATGGTGGGTCAAAGCACAAGAAATTTCAAGTAATTTCTTCACATCCTGATTGATTTGAGAGGCAGGTTATCTAGATTTAAAATTTTTCATGCTAACTTGTTGGATTTATGGTTTTTATTTTTCTTACATCTCTAGCTGTTGACTAGAAAAGCCTCGGCTCAGCACCTGTAGCTCACTGGCTGGGGTGCTAGCCACGTACACCAGAGCTGGCAAGTTTGAACCTAGCCTGGGCCTGCCAAACCATGATGACAACTAGAACCAAAGAATAGCTGGATGTGTGGCAGGCACCTGTAGTCCTAGCTACTTGGGAGGCTGAAAAAAGAGAATCGCTTAAGCCCAAGACTTGGAGGTTGCTGTGAGCTGTGACACCAGAGCACTCTACTGAGGGCAGCATAGTGAGATTCTGTCTCAAAAAAAAAAAGACTAGAAAAACCTCTAAAGTCTTCACAATACTTACAAAAATTTCTTATTTATTTATTTATTTATTTTTAATTGGGTACAGTGTGCTGGTTTTATATATAATTTGAAATATTTTCATCCATCTGGTTAACATAGCCATCATGGCATCCTCTTATTTATTGTGTTAAGACATTTATATTCTACATTTAAAAAGATGCACATGTACCCTTGTAAGATGAACCATAGGTGTGGTCCCACCAATCATCGCTCCACCCATCCTTGCCCCTCCCCTCCCCTCCCTCTCCCCTTTCCCCATATTCTTGGGCTATACTTGGGTTATAGCTTTGAAAGCTATGAATTAGTTTCATAGTAGGGCTGAGTACATTGGATACTTTTTCTTCCATTCTTGAGATACTTTCTAAGAAGAATATGTTCCAGCTCCATCCATGTAAACATGAAGGAGGTAAAGTCTTCGTCTTTCTTTATGGCTGCATAATATTCCATGGTGTACGAATATCACAATTGATTGATCCATTAGTGGGTTGATGAGCACTTGGGCTTCTTCCATGACTTAGCAATTATGAATTGGGCTGGAATAAACCTTCTGGTACAAATATCTTTGTTGTAGTGTGATGTTTGGTCTTCTGGACATATATCTAGTAGAGATCAAATGGCAGGTCTATTTTTAGTTCTCTAAGTGTTCTCCACATATCTTTCCAAAAGGAACATATTAGTTTGCAATCCCACCAGCAGTGTAGAAGTGTTCCCTTTTTTCTACATCCCCGCCAGTTTTGGGATTTTGTGATATAGGCTAATCTCACTGGAGTTAGATGATATCTCAGAGTAGTTTTGATTTGCATTTCTCTGATGATTAAGAATTGTGAGCATTTTTTCATATGTCTGTAGGCTGCGTGCCTGTCTTCTTCAGAGAAGTTTCTCTTCAAGTCTCTTGCCCACCCTGAGATGGGATCACTTTTTGTTTTCTTGCTAATAAGTTTGAGTTCTCTGTGGATTCTGGTTATTACACCTTTGTCAGAGACATAACCTGCAAATATCTTCTCCCATTCTGAGGGCTGTCTGCTTGCTTTACTTACCGTGTTCTTAGATGTACAGAAGCTTTTTAGTTTGATCAGGTCCCAGTAGTGTAATTTTTCCCAGGTTGATTTCTTCAAGAGTTTTCCCTACACTTTCTTCTAGTATTTTTATGGTTTCATGTCTTAAGTTTAAATGTTTAATCCAGTGAGAGTCTATCTTAGTTAATGGTGAAAGGTGTGGGTCCAGTTTCTGTCTTCTACAGGTTGCCAGCCAGTTCGCCCAGCCCCATTTGTTAAATAGGGAATCTTTTCTCCACTGAATGTTTTTTTTTTTTTTTTTTGAGACAGAGTCTTAAGCTATCCCCCTGGGTAGAGTGCCATGGCATCACAGCTCACAGCAACCTCCAACTCCTGGGCTCAAGCTAGTCTCCTGCCTCCGCCTCCCAAGTAGCTGGGACCACAGGCACCTGCCACAACGCCCGGCCATTTTTTGGTTGCAGCCATCATTGTTGTTTGGCAGGCCCAGGCTGGGGATTCAAACCCGCCACCTTAGGTGTACATGGCTGGCGCCTTAGCTGATTGAACCACAGGTGCCCAGCCCCCACTGAATGTTTTTAATTGGCTTCTCAAAGGTCAGATAACGGTAAATAGCTGGGTTCATCTCTTGGTTCTCTATTCTGTTCCATACATCTACCTCTCTGTTTTTGTGCCAGT
>CAUYQV010004713.1:0-21836 GCA_963574575.1 Galagoides demidoff
AGATGATGGGCGGGTGAGGGTGGGATCACTCTGGTAGATGATGGGCGGGTGAGGGTGGGATTACTCTGGTAGATGATGGGCGGGTGAGGGTGGGATTACTCTGGTAGATGATGGGCGGGTGAGGGTGGGATTACTCTGGCAGATGGGTGGGCGGGTGAGGGTGGGATCATTCTGGTAGATGGGTGGGTGGGTGAGGGTGGGATCACTCTGGTAGATGATGGGTGGGTGAGGGTGGGATTACTCTGGTAGATGGGCGGGTGAGGGTGGGATTACTCTGGTAGATGATGGGCGGGTGAGGGTGGGATCATTCTGGTAGATGGGTGGGTGGGTGAGGGTGGGATCATTCTCGTAGACGGGTGGAGGCAGGAAGGGCAAGCAGCTGAGAGATGGAGGCTCAAATAGGCAGGTCTGCCTGGAGCAGTGGGAAGTTTGCTCAACCTGGGGCAGAGCTGGAAAGCGGAGCGGATGGAAGGGTCGAGGTGGCGCCAGAAGGGAGGGCCGGCATTCAGTGAGCGGGTTTGGAGTTGGCACTATAGGACTGGGAGGTCAACAAGGACTTTGAGCACGTGACCAGTCACCGTCCAGCATCCCCTGTCGCAAACACCCAAACGCCCTCTGTCCCTGCCAGCCAATGATCAGTGAGCAAACCATTCCAAAGTACTGATTTTTCTAACACCTGGTTATTACAAAACATGCAATGACTGTCGGCTCGCGCAGAGCCACTTGGGGTTCAAGTCAAATTAAAACAGGCAGCGCCCGTTCTGCGCCGGCTCACCTCGCTCCAGGGCCCGGTCTTCCAGTGCGCGGGGCAGGGCACGCGGTTGCAGGCCCTGCGGCTCTCGGGGCGGTCGCCGGCGCAGTGCTTGGCAGGCACTGAGCGGCTGCTGCCGTTGTGTAGCGGCTGCAGGCAGCGCACGGTGCGCAGCTGCGAGCCCGAGGTGCCACAGGTCCGGGTGCAGTGTTCCCACGCCTCCGCCACCCAGCTGCGGGAAGGGTAGAGAACGGGCAGTGTCAATGGCGTGCGCGGAGCAGAGCACCCCACCCCGCAGGGCCCAGGGGGGCTCCCTGAGTCCTGACCTATGGGCTGCGCTGCAGGCCAGGGGACGGTGTCAGAAAGAAGGGCGCGTGTCCCATGACTCCAACAGGCCTGAGCTTCCACAAGCTATCCCGAAGGTCACAATGGGAAATTGTAGAAAGTGACCTTTTTTTTTTTTTTAGAAAAAAATCACTCTTCATCAGTCCTCCAGATTTCCACCCTGACCTTACCCTCCCTGTCAGAACCCAGGCTCTACCTGGACCACTAAGCCTGTAATTTCTAAAATGCTGTGTGCAAGTCAGTTTGCTTCCAAGAAAACTTTCGTATAAAGTGAATAAAAGTGACCTTTTATTTTCAAAATATCTATTACAGAATTTTACAAAGAAGTGGCAAATGCACAGAATATTTTGTAAATGTTTTATAAGACTGTGTGAAGAATATTTTGCAAATATTTTTCATGCCTTACTACTTTTGCCTCTGAGACCTTCTCTTTCCCTCAAGTATCCACAGTAGCTTCCTTAGGCCACTGGGAGGTTGTCATGTTAGGTTCAGATGTGAGCCAACTTTCTGGGCTGGCACCCAGGCTGGCACCCGGGCCTGACGGTCTGCAGGGAGGCAGAAAGGAGGCCTGACCACGGCCAGGACAGACTGACTTGGTGGATGCTGTCTTTTCGTGAAATCTACAGAGCTTTCTCTGGCCTTCATATTCCAGCTGAGATGACCCCTGCATCTCTGCAGTTGTTGCCTGAAGGCTGTCTGGATAACTCACTATTCTTATTAGTGGGTCTGACCAAGGGTTAAAGAGTGCTTGGGGCTGGGTAAAAACTACTTCCACCAAGGCACCTGATGGAAATATTTCCAAAGAGGCATTTTCAACAAGGCTTCCCATGGGCCATTCCCAAGTTCTAGTGTCAATGTCAGTGCCCCAAGAACTCTCAGATCAACTGTGGGTCCAGCATTATAGACCCTTCTCCATTACACATGGTTACCAAGTCCCACAGGGCTATCACCATTGACTCCATCTGGTTAATTACTCTGCCAGTGTGGAGTTGAGACATACTATTTATTGATTTTTTCCAAGTTCCTTTTTCTTGCAGTTTTTTTTCTTTCCACAGATATGAAGAGCCAAATTATAACCATGATAACGTTAGCCTTGGTAGCCTTTAATATTCACTATTTAAGCCTATTTTATCTTGTTAAACTGAAAATAAAATGTACTGTGGCAACTGAGCTGAGGAGTTTTGCTCAGTTTTGAAGACCTCAACAGCAACTCTCACAAAGACCAACATTGTACGAGAAGTGCACTTCACATTGTAGGCCCCCTGGTGACCTTTCTTCCATCCTGAAATCCCCAGAAGGACAATAAGTGACACAAATGTTTAAACCCACAAAGGCAAGGATAATTAACAGAGCTTTCTCATGCCTCCATATTCTAGCCGAGACGGAACATAATTTAGGACCTAGAAAGCCGATGGACACATGGCAGCTAACTCAGCCAAGCTGAGAAGATGAAGTCTAAGTTCATGGTATGAGCTTGCAAGCAAACTGACTTGCACACAGCATTTTAGAAATTACAGGCTTAGTGGTCCCGGTAGAGCCTGGGCTCTGACAGGGAGGGTAAGATCAGGGTGGAAATCTGGAGGACTGATGAAGAGTGATTTTTAACCACAGAGATAATTACCCCTTTTCCAATTCAGATGAAGACATGAGGTTTATCCTCTATAGAACGTGGACCATGCTTTTAACAGAGTACCATGGACGTGATCAAGAGAGAAGGAAACCATAATAAAAATAGAGAGTTATGTAAAAGCTCATGTGTGAAATTGTGAGACCACTCTAGACACCGACACACATACAATTTATAGAATAGCTCCTCTGTATGGAATCTGATCATTTCATAAGAAAATCCCTACACATACCATTAATTGAGGGTTTTTCAATGAAATGGATAAGCCATATCACACTATAGTGAAGCCCACCAGCTAACATGTCTCAAATATAAAGCAAACTTCCAGGCAGTCTTGGTAACGTGGCATTCTTATGTATGAATGAATAGCCCAAACCACCAGACACAGGAACCCTCTAACAGAACGGATGAAGGGGGTGGAGGTGGGGTGGGGAGGGAGGAGAGAAAGAGAAGAAAAAAACTTGAAAGAAACGATGTGGAAAAAGAAAATAACTTTTGATGTCCTAAAAGAAATAAAAATCTGAAATAAACAAATGTCTTCAGAAAGGAATACTTGATGACCAAAACATAGATCTCAAATATCATGATATGATAGCAAAAATGAAAGATTCAGTGGAACACTGTATAATAGGAGAGAAAATCTGAATTACAAATGTCCCAGAAAAAAAGAAGGCTGAAAAAAATGAGAAATTTTTCACAGAAAAAATATAACAAAAATCTTCCAAAGAAGAAAGATATCAGTTTCATATTTTAAAAAGCCTGTAGGAATCATTTGTGATAACATCGATGAACCCGGAAGACTCTATGCTGAGTGATGTGAATGTAACAGAGACAACCGCCCCGTCAGCTCACTCCCAGAACACAGAGGAGAACGTGGTAACCAGAGACCGGGCAGGAGAAAAGGGGAATGAATGGGCTGACGCTGGTCACAGCATAAAGGAATAACTTTTGAGATCCACTGTATAGTATGGTGACTATAGTTAATAATAACATAGCACATGTTTCAAAATTGCTAAGAGAGAATTAAATGTTTGTACCAGAACAAAAAGATAAATAGGGGATGTGATGTACGGGTTAGTTAGCTTGATTTAATCATCCCATAATATAAATGTGTATCAAAGCTTCACATGGTACCACCTAAATATGTACAATTACCATTTTTTTGATTTTAAAAATGTCTACAGGTACATAGAACAGTGAGTGAGAAATGGTGACTAGCAAAATAGGTCACGTGGAAAGAACGAGGCAGGAGTCAGAAAGGCAACTGACATTCCAGCAGCAACAGTGACGTCTGGGAAGGAGCGTGACACCGTGGGTCTCAGGGATCTTGTAGTTTGGGGCTGTATATACGTATGTGTGTCCAGATTATCAAGAGTGAGAGAGTTTTCATATAATCTTATACTTTAACCTCATGTGCTTTTCTTAGATGTCTAAGAATGCAATTTATATATAGAAATACATTTGTATATTCTGTTTTAATGATGCTACTGGAAGGTGAGACCCACCAGAGTGAGTGAACCCAGGGATAAGGAATCTAATCACACAGGAAGTGAGACGGCCCACACAAGAGACAGGCAGTGGGTCCCTAGGAGGGTGGGGGAAAAAAACCCTAGGATGGAGCCAGTTAAATGCCAGGCGGCAGGCAGAACAGACCACTCTCTGTCCTCTCAGAACTCTCCTCCTCCATTAGATGGAAGTGGTGGGACACTTAAGAATGGTCAGTATTTAGAGGGAATTGATACTTAGGAGGAAAGCCCGGGGATGAATTAGTGAAAGGTAATAAAAAATCTAATATAAAAAGCAATACATTCATGAACTCAATGATAAACAAAATTGTGTAAGAATGGAAATATAGTACCAGAGCATGGGACTCAGGTATTAAGGACACAGGTTCATACCAACTCTGAATGTTGATATTATTGATATTGAAAAGGTATGTTAGATCAATACTGGAAGTATCAGGAAGGAAGAAGTGTGGTCTGTGGCTGTGCACTGGGTAGGGCTTATAAAATGATGCTAAGTCCTCACCTTTCATAGTGAAAATTCAATGTATGGTATCAAGCCCAACCCCCTGAAAGAGTTAAAAAATAAAAGCAAAAACATTTTACTTAGATGGAAACAAATAATTTCCAAGTATTAAAAGAAACATAGCAATCAAAAGTGGTTGTTTCTGAGCAGGAAAATGGTAGAAGGCAAGGAAATTGCAACTTTATATAATTCTTATGAAATGATTTGACTATTCAAAGCAGGTGCATTTAGAGCTTTATCTAAAAATAAAATCAAAACTATGAAGAGCTGAAGACATGTAACCCCTTACTGCGACCTGAGGACATGGTAAGTGACATGAACGCTCACAGCGGGTGTGTGCATTCCTGGATGTTGCACATCCGTCTAATGGGCTTGGGCTTCTTGTCGGCCTCACAGAAGCTGCGGTGGACCATCTTATTATCACTTTTCCTACGGCATCCATATTTGGTGTACTGGAAACCTGGAAAAGGAAATACGTTTCTTTGGATTTAATCACTTATTCATGCTCTCAGATATTTGATTACTCATTCGATCATTCATACATTGAGTCATTCATTCAATAATATTTATTGTGTGCATACAATAAGCCAGTCACCATAATAGGTGCTGGAGATCCCCAAGGGAATTAAAGAAAACAATATCCTTATCCTTTCAGAGCCTACATTTGTTGGATATTTTCATTTATTAGACAGCAACTGTGTACTTATTAATGAGCTGGGCCGTAAATGGACACAGGCTAGTGTGACAGTTGGTGGCTGTGCTAGCGCTATATGAAAAACTTACTGCAGGGGGCGCCAGAGGAGCAGAGACAGAGCTTCCTCCGCTGGAGGACCAGTGCTGTGCAGTCTTAAAGTTCAAGTACTGGGTAAGGGAAATGAAGCAGAATTGTTCTCAAAGCCAAGGAAATTACATGTCTGGAAAACCTCAGGTCCTCAGACAGCTGAAGTATATGTGAAGAGGCAAGAGACAGAAAGGCTCGGATCCTGACAGGCTTCAGGGTCAGACGAGTGTTTGGACTTTATCCTGAAGTTACAGGAAGTGCTGGGTGGGGGCCTCTCGACCACCAACTTTTAATTGTATATATATGTATATATGAAGAGAGAGAGAGAGAGGTTGCCAAAAAGGAAAAGTCTATTAAAGGAAGAGTCTATTAAAGTATTAAAGTTGTAATACTCAAGTTATGTTTGCCTTCTGCAATTACAAGAGATACAAGATATGATATACAATATAATAAACATTATCATGTATATATTGAGTCTTACAATTTTAATACAGTTTTATTTTCTATTCTTAAAATGTGTTTATACTTTTTTGGGTACCTTCTGTATACACACACACACACTTGCAAATGTATACACACACATACAGGGTGTCCCAAAAGTCACCCTTAAAGTTACCATACACAGGGAAAATAGGAAATTGTAGCTAAATGTATCTTTGTTTACAGAACATTCACTATGAAATTTTACAAAGAGGTGGCCTACATGTAGACAATATTTTGTAAATATTTTATATAATTTTGTAATGAATATTTTGTAAATAAAAGTACATTTAGCTACAATTTCCCATTTTCCCTATGTACGGAGACTTTGGGGGTGACTTTTGGGACACCCTGTATGTGTGTGTGGATACATATATACACACATGAATATATATACACATGGGTGTATATAGATGTGTATACACATACAGACATACATATGTAGTTTTGAAAAATTTCAAACATATAGAAAGTTGTAAGAAAAGTGCAATGAACATGTGTGGGCCTTGCATCTGGATTAATCTTTTATGACTATGTCACCACACTTGCTATATTTCTTTTTTATGTGCATATTATTTTCTAAGCCATTTGAAAGACAGTTACAGCCTTCCTGAACTTCGCTTCTAACTACTTCATACGTTTCATAACAGTATGTGACTCTCCTACATAACTACACTGTAACTCTTAAATCAGGAACGTAGGTGCAGGTCCAGTGCTGTTATCTCACGTTCAGACCATAATCCAACATTTCCAGTTTTCTTCATAATGATTTTCCAGTCAAGAGCCATGTGTTGCATCTAACTCTTAGGTCTCTTTAGCCTCCAACAATCAGGAATAATTTCTGAACCTCTTTTTGTCTCTCATGGCATTTGGTCTTTTTTGAAATGCACAAACCCGTCATTTTGTAAGATGTTCCACAGTTTGGCTCTGCTGACCGGTGTCCTGACAAGGAGCGTCAGGCTATTCATTTGGGGCGAGGGCTACGTAACATGATGCTGTGTCTTCAGGGCGACACGTTAGGAGACAGAAGGGTTTTAACTGGGGAACAACCCTACTCATGCATTCACCCACGCATTCACTCAAGAAAGATTATCCTAGAAATAACGGAAGAGAAGGAAATCCAGGTTAGTTGACGAACAACAAGCCTCTTGCAACAATCCTTCCTTCCAAATGATGAGGTCTGCTGACAGAGGAGAGGTTGCAGACGGGAAGACGTGTCCCTGACAGATCTCACGGCCAGGGGGGCACCTGAACCAGCAGCGGGGAGTCTAAACTAATCACACATCTTGTAATGGACAAAAAGTGTGACTTAAAACAATGAAGTAAACATATTTGCACCCCCTCAAAAAACCTTTTGGAAATACCTCCTTGAATTTAGAAAACAAATGGTTTAGACAGGCATTCCTTACTGTGAACAATTTCTTTCTGTTCCCAATTATTCCCTGTCATTTTTGTCACAGCCCCTGGCCTTCTCCTGCCCATGGGGAAGAATTTTGTCTAGGCCAGCGTGGTGCTGGAGCTCTTGTTCAGAACTAGTGGAACAGATGATGGGATAAATGCAGGCCGCTGAGCTGCCTGACTGCGTGTACTTGAGAGGGCAGACAGGCAGGGGGGGCGGTGGCACCCACAATTCGGGAGCGCTCTGGAGTCTGGCAAGCTTGGAGTGTGAAGGGAACCACTGCAGTGAGTGCAGGAGATGAGAACCCCGATACGCAGGGCGCGGGGCGTCCAGCCTGCCCCTGTTAGGAAGTGTCCTGTCCTGTGCTCATTCCAAGATCTCCATAAAAACGCTTTGTATTAATGTTTCAGTGGCATGTCTGGGTTTCTCAGATCATGGCCTCAACTAGAGACAATTTCTAAGGCAGAAGCAAGATTGGCTTTATATGAATCACACTGTAGTATAACAAACGTATTCAATTGTTACCTCCGCCACAGGGCTTGGAACATTGAGACCAGCTCTTCAAAGCCCACTCAAAAGTGTCTGACTCCTCCTGGAGGACGTTGTTGCTGTTGATGGTGGGCACCGAGTCCTCGTGGATGATGTACTTGTACGTCAGGCTGGAGCGGGTATCATTCTCCTGAGGTATAATCTAACACACAGGAAATCAGTATGGAAATCACTGCAGAGTTTTACATTTTGAGTGTAAAATTGTAAATATTTCAGAATATTAAATATTCTTAGATGCTCTTGTTAAAACTGAAAAACTTGCAAGTATTTTCTAAAGTTATAATTTTTTGTTTCAATCTTAAGAAAAAGATACAAATATATATAAACCTTTGAACATAAAAATATGAGAAGTCTATACACTGTGGAGTGTGAGTCTGGATTATCAAAATTACACCCTCACGACAGTCACTGGGGTCCCTAAACTGTACCATCTCCTTCGTGCATTTTAAAATTATTCTTTAAACTGTTTTGTTCTGATAATAAAGACAGTAATATTCCTTTCCCAAAACATATAAATTATGGAAAAATATAAAGAAAATGAAAATCATCCATAATTCTACTTAACTAGAGAAAACTAAAGTCATTATTATTATTAATCATTATATTATCAATATGTTGTTATTAGTAGTACTATTATTATTATTTTGGAATAGTTTCTCAAGATATTTGCACTGTGGCCTTGCTAGTAAAATCCTTGATGTATCAGGCACATTTCCCTAGACAGTAAATATTCTCTGAACATGTGTTTTGTTTTGTTTTGTTTTTGCAGTTTTTGGCCAGGGCTGGGTTTGAACCCACCACCTCTAGCATTTGGGGCTGGCACCCTACTCCTTGAGCCACAGGCACCACCCTAAAAATGTGTTTTTAACTATTTTCTTCATTACTCCATTTATTTTTAGAAAGGGGGGAGGGCAGGAGAAGTGGGGAGTGAGGGAGTAAAGTCATGCTCTGAGTTTTAAATGTTGCCCCGTCTAGTCCCTGAAGGTGTTAGGTATTATTTAACCACTCACTCACTAATACATACTTGCTTTGATTAGAATTTGTCCACACCTTTGTGGGGATTTCCAGTTTTCCTTAAAAGGCTAAGGGGCACAAATACTTTTTATAGTTCTTATACTAGACTGTTGAATGGCCTTCCAGAATATTTAGAACAATGGTTACTTTAAAACTGAGAATATGAAAATGTTCATTCAACACTGTGTGTAACATAATTTTTACCTTTATTAAGTGGATGGGGAAAAGATCATTGGTTGTTATTCATTTGATAACTAGTAAAGTTTAAATTTCCTAGGTAATGATTCACTTATATCTTTTCAGCTACACTTCACATGATCATCAGTGCTGTTTTTACTGGTACTGCACATATATTTTTTCTTTTCTAAATAATAAAGTATTAATCCTTTCTTGTGATAAGAATCATGCAAATATTTTCTCAGTCCGTTACTTGCCTTTTAACTTTGTTTAGGGCAAAGCAGTCTTTCCTAATATACATATTTTAATTGATTTTAATGTAGCTTTCACGGGCTTGTACTAAATACACAAAGGAAAAAATGTGTCGTTCAAACTTTCAGAAACAGATTTTGTTTGGGAAATGAAGTGATGCTTAACCCGAGGGGGGGAAGGGTCTGGTTATCTGGATTCAGTTCTCCTTTTTCTCAGTCTTTGTGTTTAAAACAGCTTCATAGTCTAGTCAGCCCCAGATAGCCCGGCCACCATAAGGTCATGTTGAAAGGGCACCGCTTATTCACACCTCCCCTCCTGCTACAAATCCCTTCCTTGTGCCTCCAGCCTGGACACCCCTGCGGTCACGTCCGTGCTGTGCTCAGTGCAGACCCGGGGCAGCCGTGAGGGTGGTCAGACGTCAAGCTGTGTTACCATGAGAGGATGCAGTGTGCTTGTGTGAGAGCAAAATGGGCTTTCTGACCTCCAATCGTTCAAACAAATAATATGAATTAAATTTCAGTTAGTATATATTTTCATATAAAACTACCTAATGGAACAGCATGAGAGTCCAGAAGTAGAGCCACATAAATTTGGACATTAGTTTTTGACACCAATGAAGAGGCAATTTAATAAGCAAGGACAAGTCCCTTCAACAGACAGTGCTGGAACAAGTGGACATCGTAGTGCTTTGAAACACATGTCCAAGGTCAGGTTAAAGAACCCTGACGTCAGTCCTGGCCGCACTGTCTCACTTCCTCTGTCACTTGAGCCCAGCTGGCTCTAGCAGAAGTCACTGGCATGCTGAGAGGTCACCTACACAGCCCGAGGACAGGCCTACGTGCCAAGGAACCGAGGTCTGCCAGCTACCACGTGGAAGATGACCCTGGACAGCTGGGTGACTTAGCTTGGGAGAGTGAGAGTTGCCCCTGGCAAGCCTTGAGGTGACTGTAGCCACAGCTGAAAGCAACCTCAGAGATGCCCTGAGCCAGAGCGCGTCAGTTGAGCCACCTCAGATACAGATCACAGTGCTGCCCGTGGTCAGCACTAAATCTGGGGGCCATTTGTTCTGCAGCAACAGTGACTAATATTGACACGTGCAAAGTAAGAAACTAACATTTCATACAAAATTAACTCAAAATGGTTCATAACCCTAAATGTAAAATGTAAACATATACAACTTGTACCAAAAAAAATAAAAAGTAGAAGAAAATGTTTCGATATTGGATTAAGCAAAACATTGTTTTGTAACGGCAAAAGATCAAACTAGAAGAGAAAAACTGATAAATTGGACTTTAGCAAAGATACATTATTTTGTTCCATGAAAGAAACTACTAAGAGAAGGAAAGACAAGCTAGGGACTGGAAACATTTGCAAATCACGTGCTTCCCAGATGACTCCCACGCAGCATATGAAGGACTCTCAAAACTCAACAAAAGGAAAAAAATGTGAACAGACACTTCAAAAGAGAAAGAAATTCAAAGAAAAAAAGAGTTAAACTGAGTGGGAAGATTGGATTTTAGATTCGTATAATTTGTATAGGGCATCAGAAGAACATAAATACAAACAGAATCCAGTAACACAACTCAAGCCAGTGCGTGTCTCCTGATTCCATTCAGGAAGAGTAAGGGACTTGACTTCCTGATTTCAAAAATGATCAAACCGGATGGAATATATGTGGGAACTTTTGTTTTTGGCAAAGGATAACATGGGAAAGGGCAATGATCTCTGTGAGAATGGCAACCAGCCAGGTTCTGGATCCCATCACAGGGAGAGGCTCAAGCCATACCCAGCAGCCCCAGAGCTGAGGAGGAGACCAGAGTCTGGGACTGGCAGGGCAGGGTGGTCACAGAAGGTGGACTACAGGTCTGCAAAGTTGACTCAGGGTCTGTGCACACCTGGGCCAAGACATCCCGGGGACCACAGTGAGCGGCTGCTGGAGGGGTGGTGGTGACAGAGAGGCAGGGGTTCAGGCAGGGCTAAGAGTAGAAGTTCTTCTGCAGCCTGAGGGCAGAGGCCCCACCAATACTTCAGGTACCAGGAAGGCCATGTCATAAGAATAAAGACAACCCTGAAAGAGACTAGCCCTACTGAAGAATAAAACCAGGCCTCAAAGGGCCAGGAGCATTTGACAATGACTTAGCTGCCTGCCACAGCAAAACCCAACATCTCACAGCCTGTCATCTGTAATGCCTATTGTATAAGAAAAGATTGTCGGAGCAGGGAAACGTGACCCATAATCAGAAAGAAAAGAAAAATCAGACACTGGAAACAGATGACACAAAGACCCAGAACTTCTAAGTCGGGAAAAATCACTGCACATACCCAGAAACGCAGCAGAGAAATGGAAATTACAAAAAATAAAAAAGGAACAAAATGAAAATTCTAGGAAAGAGAAGTACCCCATCTGACATGAAAACTTTACTGGACAGGCTCGAATTTACAGGGTAGGGTTGGAGATCAAATAAGAGAACAGCCACTGAACTTAAACCGAGCTCAACAGAAATCATCGAGTCTGAAAAACCTATTTTGAAAAAAGATTATAAAAAGATGAACAGAGCCTGAGACCTTGGAGCTACTTCAGCTGGTTTAACATCCGTGGAAAGTAGTCCCAGCAGTAAGGGAGGGAGACGGGGAGGAAAAACAACGGACTTGAAGACGTAATGGACAATTTACCTAAATTCGGTGAAAAGCATCATGTCTGGAACAACATTCTCAGTGACCCCCAAGCACCTGCATTCAGACAGCACCACAGGCTGAGTGGGCCACAGTCAGACTCCTAACCAGGCAAGACAGAGAGACCTTCCAAGGCGCGCAGACGACTGTGCCTGCCACGCAGGGCAGCCGCCTAAATGAGGCCTCTCCTCGCAACGGCGGGTTCCAGAAGATGACAGTCACAGAAGCAAGTACAAGGCGGCTCCTGTACCCTGTCCACTAGGGTCTTTCTTCACAGCAGATGAGACCGATCAGCTCAAAAGCTCGTAGATGTCTACAGCAAATTTTTACACATCCGGTTGTTTTTAACATAGCCTGAACCAGAAGAGTTTTAGCCACACAGAGCCTGCCTGCTCTGCTCACCGCATCCAATCTCTGCTAAGTATACAGGGTGGACATAAGGGTCGTGTGCAATTTAAAAACTGTTGTAATTTTAAATCAACACCTGAGAAGGCCTTGTGGCTCTCAGGGTCCAGCTGTGGCCATCTTGGAGCTCTGTGACCCCAGATGCCCTGGGGGGCTGCCGAGGGAATCACCATGCACTCACAGTGCCTCTCCACTTCCCTTTCTGCAGAGGCCCCTGGCCCTCCTCGCCTCTGGGCAGTGGCCCCACTTGTAAACCCATTAAGGCCTCACCCAAACTTTAGCTTGTGGGTGCTGTGGCCACCTGGGCTTACAGCTGATACTTCACTCAGCCCCCAAGTCCACTGAACCCCCTGCAAGATCGTAACATCTTTAAAGTTCTGAAAGATAAAGATAATAACAGTCCAAAATTCTATATCTAGTAAAGACATTCTTCAAAAATGAAGGCGGGTTAGAGAGACTTTCAGATATTCAAAAGCCAAAAGGCTTATTTGCTAGCACATCCACACCACAGGAAACGCCGAAGGGGGTTCTTCATGCTGGAGGTGGACGATCCCAGATGGAAAGTCAGACCTGTAAGCAGAATGCAGAGCACCAGAAATGGCAGATATGTGGGTAAATATGACAATGGACCTTTTATTTTGTTGTTGTCTTTCAAAGATAGCTTAGTACTGAAGTGAAAAATCGTACACGGTATCATTCAGTTTTGGTGAATATATGGTAAACATATGAAGATGTTAAACAAAGATCAGAGGGGAGATAAACAGAATTACCAAAAAGCAGACAAATATTCATTGTTCAAGTAAAAGTGTTTTCATAGAAATTGACTACAAAATTATAAGCCCAGCCAGCTCCGTAGTGAGCTTGTGATGTCACATACCAAAACAATCACAGGGTCGTGCAAGGGTCCATCAGTGTGCAGGGTCTCAATGCCGTCTTCGATGTTGTAATCCCACTCCACACCGAGGTCTATGAAGGTCCGTGACTTGGCCTCCTCCCCTTTACCGTTTAAAATATAGTGGCCTGTCGCCTGGTTCTTGATAGCTGAAGGGAGGAAAAGGAGTAATTGGCATGCATCTTATTTTATCGGATGACAGTGACAGGCTCCTAGTAGCCCACCCCTTTTCCATAAATCAATGGTCATGATTTTCTTGTTAGTAACCAGCCATCTGAAATGGGTGTTAGTTCTGATATGGTTCCCTTTGTTCATTAGGCATTCAAAACCCTTAAGAAGCATCCCTAACTAGTCGAATACAATGGCAAGATGGTTAAATAGGCAACAGTAATGTTTGCAAATATTCCCATTTGAAACATTGTCAAAGAGGTTAATGATTTCTAACTCCTTCATCCTATAATTTCTTTAGAAAGCTGGGAACATTTTGAAATTAATGGATACTTCTCCAATAATTAACATGGAAGATCTATGCTAGGACAGGATTAGCACTGTGGGTTCTTTACTGTGTATTTCAGGCAAACAATTTAGTTCTTATCATTATAAAATTCTAAATCTGTATCACCTACTTATGTAGTTACAAAAATCTACTTAATGCTATGCTAGAGCTAGTATATATTATAAAGTACAGTGAAATAAAATAAATATCTCTTTAGTGGGTAAAAGACAAGTGGGGATTTTAAATTTTGGAAGTGCTTATCAGAATATAACATTAAGTTTGAAAACAAAATTTCATAAGTTACTGCCACTGAAAACATAAGGAATTTTAATTGAATACATTTATTACTCTTTTTTTTTTTTTTTTTTGAGACAGAGCCTCTAGCTATCCCCCTGGGTAGAGTGCCATGGCATCACAGCTCACAGCAATCTCCAAATCCTGGGTTCAAGTGAGTCTCCTGCCTCCACCTCCCAAGTAGCTGGGACCACAAGTGCCCGCTACAATGCCTGGCAGGCCCGGGGCCAGATTCGAACCTGCCACCTTAGGTGTATATGGCCAGCGCCTTAGCCGCTTGAGCCACAGGTGCCAAGCCACATTTATTACTCTTGAGGTTTTAAACTAGTGTAGTTTTTCCAAGCATAATAATCTGAATTCTAGAATAAAAAATAAGGAATTTTAAATACTAGAAAGAGAGTTATGGCTGATGGCTAGACTGTTATGACATTTTGTAGTGAATTCAAATATTAACTCTGTGAAACACTATAAAACAATTCATCTTTTTAAAGTCACACATAAAATTTGTCATTAAACTTTATGGGGTTGATAGATGATGCCCCAGTTTCAGGTATCTTAGATTTCTGCTTTCATAAGCAAAGAAAGATGTGGAAATTTGGTTTATACATATTTTAAGTAATAAACCCCTTTAAAGTGACATTTCCACATGTCAATATTTCTCATAAAAGAGAAAAAACTTCTTCTGGAAATTATAATCAGTCTTACACACAAATCTGCATGTGTCAGTCAAAAACCAACCTGGCAGGTGTCAGATGTTAGGGCCGTTTATTGTTCAACTAAAAAAACTCACCTGAGGGTGCTTTTCAGTCCATGTGCTCAAAATGCATGAAAACTAAGGGGCTACATGTAGTGTCATCAGTCAAAACGCCAGAGCTCACTCGCCAACAGAAACACGGTGAATTTGTCTATTGCTCCTTAATTTAGTGCCTGTTATTAGCACATTTCTGTTATACTCCCCCAAAAAACCAGCAAAATATGCATAACAAATACAAACTCCTCAAATAATTATTTTTCCCTCATGCAATTATGAATGAACTCATTCCTACCAAAAATTTAAAGCTCTTCTTTGGGACATTTCTCATTTAAAAAAACAATAGGCAGCCACGTAACATTCAATTAATTTACATGCACGTTTGATCCTCACGTACGTGTACACACATCCACACCATCCCCGAGGGTCTGTTTCTTTGACATTTCAGTGTTTCGGGCATCAGAAAGCAAAGCCAGCTGACAGCGACACTTACCAAGAACATGAGGGGAAGCCTCGTCTTCTTGGATCAACACATGTCTAGCCCCGGGGGGTACATCAAACATCTTAAGGTACCCTTTGCATGTGTAGAAAACAGTGTGGGAGCAAAGAAGAAAACAAAAGCAACAACCGTGGTTAGCAGAGCTCCATGTCCCCCCGCTGCTGCCCGCAGTGGAGGGCGTCCGTAACTGAGGGAAGCAGTTTCCGGAATTAGCGTCCAAGCATCATGTAGCTTTTGTGACATCTGGCGTGAGATTAGAGGAAACCTTTCTTTATTAAAGAGGGAAAAATGTGAATCCTGTTGCCAATTTAGTAGTCACTTATCTTGTGTCGGCTCACAAACTGTATCAACAATTCAGGCAAATGCCATCCTTTCCTGCGTCTCCCGTGTGATTCTAGTTTCTAAATAACTCTTTTGAAGTGGGGCCAATTATCAGTGAGACTTCACTTGGGTGGTGAACGTGTTATTTTAAAAGCCTAAGTGGCAAGTATAACAGCTAAATTTCTAATTACTGATATTTTTATTGATATATTTTCATGTTTAAAAGTCTACTTTAATCTAAAGAAATTATAAAAGAAAAATCAGTGGGTACCTTTCATTTTCCTTGTGACCAGAATTAATTTTTAATGTCTAGACGAGTGTCATCATGGGTTTTAAAATGCATATTACAGATGTGACCAGACCATTTGGCTGTGAGATGTGTGCATTGCCTTACCTGCACCCTGACCTCACTCTTCCAAGCCAGAAATAATAAAATCAATCCACTTAACTGCTTGTGTAATGTATTAGTATTAGTAATTACTATACTAATATAGCAATACTGAGAGTATTATTACTATTAATGTCATATATCACAAATCTTCATAATAAAATCACATGCCCTAAAAATTATCTTACAATTATTCAGAATTAAGATTATAACTCTAAATTGACAATGGTCAGATCCAAATGCTTTATCTCATGACCATCAAAATAAAATGAACATAGAAATATTATGCAGTGTACACTTTCAGCATATTATGAAACCACTGATTCACATTCCAGATACGATATTGATGGGAATTCAGTTACCAATACATAATTATTTTTGGAATCAGAAAAAAGCATGCTGTTTGTCATTTCTATATGTACAATTAATATGTATCTATGTGCAGAATTATCCAACCTTTTCACAATATTTGTTAGAGTTCTAAGGAAAGGGAATGACTATTTTGGGATTGGGTTTCCGGCCTGTGAGCCCCAGGAGCAGTCCGACATGGGAAAGGTGCTGCCATGTGTGCCTGAGTGTGTCTGTGTGCATCTGAGTGTGGCCGTGTGTGCCTGAGTGTGGCTGTGTGCGCCTGAGTGTGGCCGTGTGCGCCTGAGTGTGGCCGTGTGTGACTGAGTGTGACTGTGTGCACCTGAGTGTGGCCGTGTGTGCCTGAGTGTGACTGTGTGCACCTGAGTGTGGCTGTGTGTGCCTGAGTGTGGGCATGTGTGACTGTGACTGTGTGCACCTGAGTGTGGCCTTGTGTGCCTGAGTGTGGCCATACGAGCCTGAATGCGGGCGTGTGTGACTGTGTGCACCTGAGTGTGGCCGTGTGCGCCTGAGTGTGGCCGTGTGTGACTGATTGTGGGCATGTGTGACTGAGTGTGACTGTGTACACCTGAGTGTGGCTTTGTGTGCCTGAGTGTGACTGTGTGCACCTGAGTGTGGCCGTGTGCACCTGAGTGTGGCCATGTGTGACTGAGTGTGACTGTGTGCACCTGAGTGTGGCCTTGTGCGCCTGAGTGTGCCATGTGTGCCTGAGTGTGACTGTGTGCACCTGAGTGTGGCCTTGTGTGCCTGAGTGTGCCATGTGTGCCTGAGTGTGACTGTGTGCACCTGAGTGTGGCCATGTGTGCCTGAGTGTGACTGTGTGCACCTGAGTGTGGCTTTGTGTGCCTGAGTGTGACTGTGTACACCTGAGTGTGGCTGTGTGTGACTGAGTGTGACTGTGTGCACCTGAGTGTGACTGTGTGCACCTGAGTGTGCCATGTGTGCCTGAGTACCATGGCTGGATGTGTCACGCCCGGACGCCAAGTGCAGCAAAACAGCTTGATGTCAGTTACGGGTGCCCACCTTTCTGCAGTCGGCTACAACTTACCCAGTACATTTTTAGCTTCTCTTGTTTCAGCAAGAGAAACATTACGAGCTCCTTTGGGTAAAGTGAAGGCACCTCTGGTCTTCCCTTAAATAGAATGTCTTTAATTAGTGGAGGGTTCACGTTTATCAAAGTCTGGCTGTTTCATTGACTATGCTCTACACCACATGTACTTGATTAGGTAAGGTATAAAAAATGATTGGTAATTTTAGATGTTGAAGTCAAAATGAATTTATAATAAATTCATTAGTTAACTAATCCCAATGAGCTGTTAACAGTCAGGGAAGGAAGACTGAGCATGACTGCAGAGCAATGTCGGGATCTGAAGTTGATACTTGCAGTGTTCACCTTCCAGCCACTGGAGTTCTTTATGGCACCTCTTGCTTAAATGTTTGCCTGTGGGAAAAGGTTAATTAGTCTATTGAATGACTATGATAACAACCTTAGTGCAAAGAAATGGGTGTTAGATTGTCTCTGAGCAGTCTGCAGCTGTGTGACCTTTGAAAATCTTCCCTGCTACTTTGACTTTGATTGGCAGGTTTAGAATAATGTTGGCGGCATCTGAAAACAGTATCACTACCTTATACCACATACAATGTGGAACCAGTGAGCACGTCAAAACCTTTTTCCTTTATATTAATTCACTCTAGAAATAAAACAAAATGAATTATTTTACACCTCAAAGAAAATTATCATTTATAACTCTAATAAAGAAAGGACAGCACATTAATTCACAGCAAGATGGAGAAAATTACATTGATTCCACCAAAACCAAGGTATATGTATGTAATTATAATCCCAACTGATTAAAATAATGCAACTGCCCAGATATCATCCAGGAAGCAAAAAGAAATTTTTGCTTTTTGGAAATTTACAAAGTACAAAACATGATAATTTATCAAATAAGAACGGCAAAGACACTGGTAACGGGAGCAGGGAAGGCCCATGAGAGACGCGTGAGCGAGTGTCACTCAGCTTCACTCTGTGACTGAGCCAGTGAAGCTGGTCTGTGTGCAGTCGGCCTGTGCTGGGCACTGGATGTCCAGCCAGAGCCAGAGGACCCCCAGACGTTGTCCATTTGGTGAAGACTAACGTTTTCTTATTTTTTCGTTATAAAAGGAAAAATTAGCACTGTTGACAATGCACTTAAGTAAACTAAATTCCTTCCTTTGTTTCTGTTTTTCCTTTTTTTTCTGTCATTCTGTGAGATTCACTGATGTTCACCTGTGAGTCCTTGCTGCGTAACTGGACAATCTCCATTACAAACACAAATTATCAGTAAGAAACATCCAACATTTGATGAAAATTCTGATGGATATCGTGAAGCTACTGAGAGTTTTTCCTGGTATTTGTTATAGGGGGACAGCTTTTTCCAGTGTACGTCTGAGCATAGTTGTTCACTAGGTCACAGGCACAGAAGTTCACGCTCACGAGCATTCGTAGCTCATGTTAGTTTTCAGTTGTACCTCAATTTTGTTTAAAAATAAATTTGTAAAAATCATGGGAAATATAGATTCTAGATTCACAGATTTATGAACAGGAAAAAATTGTTCCCTTTTAAAATAAGACTGGTGAAACTAATATATAAAAAGTTGTATCTAAAGTTTTGTGATTTTTTAAATTCCCGGTCAACCATTGCTATGCAAGAAGAGTTCAAAATAAACATTGATTCTAGTAATTAGATCTGTAATTGATTAAAAATGCACAATGAAACACACCTACTATAGCTAACCACTGTCACTTATGTTGACTTTATTTGTCCTTATCTAAATCTAGTGGATATTTTTTTCATCACAGATGCTATGGAGTATGAATTCAGTTGGAGTTTAAAAGGTAATCTGAATTAAAACAAATAAGCAGCTAATGTTTGGTTATGTTTATAAAAGAAAATGCTACACTTCTAAAAGAAGTCTCAAAAATATAAATCATAGAAGAATTCATGAGAGGCCTCATCTTACCGAGCTTCCTGGGAGTTCTAGTAAATGTCCCCTTCACGGTTCGACAGTGGGAATTATCTCCTCCACAGACTCCACACTTATCCTCAACCTTGTTAGAACCAATTTCTTTGTCACAGCCCACTTTCTAGGGAGAGAAGATGTTAAATGTGGCTAATTTCAGTATGCCCAGCACAGCTCAGCACCCCAGAGGACGATGGACCCTTAGTTTAATCACGGTGCACAGTCAGCCAGTTTGCACCAAACTTTCATGTAGCCATGCTTTTTAACACCTCTGTCTTTTAAAAAACTAGTATGAGATCAAATGACTTGCACTGTAGGTAATAAAGGATAAGCGTCCCCTGTTTAATGAAGTCTTTACTCCATCACAAATGTCTTATCTTAATCATCATCAAACATGTACTGAACATGGATGTAGCTGAGGTTGGGGAGACAGAGAGACAATACGATGGTGATTTTCCCTTTCTGCTTTTCTAAAGAAGAATAATAATATGGTAAGTCATGTACTGGTGTGATCTTTGAAGCCGTTTAGATGGAACTTTGATGAAGTGGTAGAGACTTCTGCAGCGCTCTGGAGGAAGGCAGAGAGAATGGAGGAGTATTCCGGGAAGGCACAGAGGCTAAACCCGAGCCACGGAGGTTGCATGTTTACAGAAATTGGGTGCAGAGATCAATGTTTAAACCCACATTGAACCAGGGGAAGGTTAGTTAGTGTTGTGAGATAGGGGAGAACAGTGAAGGTTCTGCCCAGCGCAGGCTGCCAGGATGAGTTTACGTTTCACATTAATTTAACAGGGAACAAATGAAGGGTTTCTGGACTGGGGCAGGTCCTACTGTAAAGGATGAGGATATACGAGACACCCTGCACTCCAAGATTAGAATGAAGGTGGGCAGGGAAATTAACAACACAGACTTAATGGACTGGGAACTCTGGGCGGTGGAGGATGAATAAGACACACGTTCATTCTGGGGTCGGGGAAATTTCAGTGTGACTCTGAGGCATCTGAGCTCCTGAGACCATTAATATAACGCTTTATAGCCCTTAGGAGCAGTGTTTCAGTAAAAAAGATAGTTTCTATCAATTTTACTGTGAACATAAATAGGAAATTGACCTGCGTTAGAAGGTAAAATGAAGCAAAGACACTGATTTTGCTTCTCCCCTCGCTGCTTTGATTCCGGTGAGGAGCTGAGAGGTTAAACTGAGCAGACTGGACGGTGAGAGGGAAGAGCCATGGTAAGACACCCTCAGCATTGCCGTTTTTGAAACAGACCTTGCACTTTAATGGGAGTTGGGCACTAGGAAAATACTCAACGCAAACACATTGTTCCCAACTCGTGCTGCCAATCTGCAGGCAGCAAGCAGGGTTACTTAGAATAAGCTGGAAATTAGGAAAACGATTCAAACCTTCATTCTGCCAAGGGCCACAGTTAGAATTTAGTAAGCACAATTTCTCCCAACTTTAGTTACTGAATTATTCACAGATTCTCACTAATAAGAAAGCCTTTAAACAGATTTTAAACGTGTAGATCCATGACAGCGGACCGCACGGCCCTGGGGAAGCCGCCGCACTCACCACGCACTCGCCTCGCACACAGATGCTGTACGGGTCCTTGTAGGAGCAGCGCGTCCCGTCGTGGGCCAGCTGCTTCATGTACGCCACGTCTCCAGTCTCCTTGGACTGACAGTAAAGATGGCATCTTTTCTTGGCTGCATAAGATGGAGGATAAAATTAACTGTTTACCTAAAATGGAGTGTTTGAACGGCATAGTTTATTTTTAGATATAAAGTTTCAATGCTGTTTCCTGAAAACAAAAGGAATACTCTATAAATAAACAGAACAAGGAGCGGGAGAAGAGGACGCACAGTCAGCAGATGTGTTTAGCAAGGGCGACTGTGTGACTTGTCATCTAAACTGGGACACTTGTGAACGGGTAGTAGTGACAGGTGAGCTGGGACAACAGGTAACAACTGGGACTGCCCCAGATTTCACTGCAGCTGTTTAATACGCCTGGATTCAAAGCCAGCTTAGTTTCAGCACTGCCAGAGTGGGAAGGGCTGTCTCCTTGGTTTCCATCAGTCACCAAGCAAAGTTTTTCCTTCTTAGAGGATGAAACTCATTTCACCAAAGCAGATAAAAATAGTGCATTTCTTCTGAATGCATTACAACTTTGAATTCCTACATGAATCTACTTTTTCTTTGAACCAGTTTTAAACTGAACCCAGTAGGTATTATATCACATGGTAAAATATGCCAAGAAGTTGCGACTTTAACATATTTACCAAAAATTCAGAAGAAGTAAAACATTAAAAGAAAATTTTAAGTGTATTCTTTAAAAACTAGCTT
>CAUYQV010004715.1:0-11268 GCA_963574575.1 Galagoides demidoff
AGAGAAAAACACAGTTAAATTCAAGGAGAAGGGGGGGAGGGACAGGGAAGAGAAAAACACAGTTAAATTCAAGGAGAAGGGGGGGAGGGACTGAGGAAAGGGGGGGAGGAAGTGTGGATCAGTGTGCTCTCACCTAACAGGCACAATGTAGGTACACACAGCGTACCTCCTGGCTGAAGGGCTCAAATACAACTTGGACTTTACTGAACAAACACAAATGATGGAACCTGATATGTACCTTTATATTAATCCGAAATTTTATTTTAAAAAGAGATTAAGACAACATGACAGCTAAATGCAGTGTGGGATCTTGGAAAAGTACATTAGCATAAGAACTGCCAAAATCCGAGTAGGCCTACTGTACACATCATTCCATCTCTCAATTTCGTTTCCTGATTGTGATCATGTCCCGTGGTTATATGAATTATAAACATTTGAGAAAGTTGAATGAAAGATTCATGGTAATTCTTGAGCTCTTTTTGCATCTTTTTTTAAAACCTAAATTATTTCAAAATAAAATTTAAAATAAAAAAGGAAATACCATAGCCCAGGCCACACCCCCACCCAAACATACGCATGCTGGGGACAAAGGCCTGGAGAGAGGCACTTTTTTAAAGGTCTCTAGCTGAGTCTAATGTGAGCCAGACTTGAGAGTCATCACCTGGGATTTTTAAAGTTTTCAAGCTGAGACTCTGAATGCGCTCCCCCAGAAGAACCTGAATCTTTCTCCTGCAAGAATCATCACTAGGAAAGGTAGCTGTTGTTTCCAAATCCCTCCCTACCACTTTGGGTAAAGGAAAGAGATCAGATGAGATTTTTAAAGTCACCTCCAGCCTTCAGCCCAGCACAGTGGCTCATGCCTGTCATCCTAGCACTCTGGGAGGCTGAGGTGGGAGGATCCCTTGAGTTCAGGAACTGGAGACCAGTCTGAGCAAGAGCAAGACTTGTCTCTACTAAAAATAGAAAAACTAGCTGGGCATTGTGGTGGGCACCTGTAGTCCCAGCTACTCGGGAGGCTGAGGCAGGGGATCAGTTGAGCCTAAGAGTTTGAGGTTGCTGTGAGCCAGACTGAGGCCACAACACTCCACCCAGGGTGACCAAGGGAGACTCTGTTTTAAAAAATAGATAAATAAAATCATCTCCAGCCTTGGACAAGTATTTGCCTCCACTGTTAAACTCGGGATCTTTCTGCTTCTAACAATTTTATCTTGTTGCTGCCCAGTAGGCCGCTTCTTTCCCTGTGGAAACTGACAAACGCTAAATCCCAGCCTCTCCGGGCAAATACAGCTCTAAGAAAATGAGGCTTAACCTGGCAGTAAAAGGCTGAGCACGTGCTGGAGGATGCTAAACGGAAAACAAAAGACAGGTAGAAATGTGCCCAGAAAAGCAAAGGGAAAAATCACTGGAAGGTTAGGCAACATAAAAGGATCTCTGGATCCTGATTCAATTTTAGTGCTTGCAAAAACAAGGCTCTTGGCTATTTGCATATAAATGTGCTGGTTGGGGGGGGCACAGCACTCAGCTGTGTGTTCTAACTTCTTAAAATCTGTTCCCAAAGCAGCTGCAGAAATCAGCTGCAAATTCCAAAGCTAAAAATGAAAGTCACATGGCTAACCTAGGAGGAGGCGAGGAGAGGAAGGAGCAAGGTGCTCCCATTAACCCACTGGGGCCTGCAGTCTAGACGCAGCTCCATCCCTGGCTGCAGCCCAGAGCAAGCACATCAGAATATCTAGGGGTTGGGTCCAGGCATCAGTGTGTTTGAAAAGTTCCCAGGCCATTTGAACCGATGGCCATAATTAACTATACAGCAGGGGTCAAGTCTGCAGACTTTCTCCGTAAAAAGTCAAATAAGGAAATACATCAGGCTTTGTGGGCTCTACAGTTTCTCTTATCTGGCTGCCAATCTGCAGCCATAGACAACAGGCGTGAGTGTGGCTGTGTGTGATAAACTTATTTACAAAAACAGAAGTTTCTAGTCCACCCTTCCAAACCCGTTATGCTTAGTCCTTGAACCAGGAACCTCAACATCCCAAGGAACCTTGATAGAAATGCTGAATCTCTAGTGCTGCCCCCAGAACCCTCTGGAATCTGAGTCTGCTTTCAAACAAGGTCCCAAGATGACCATAGCACACTGAAGTCAGAGAAGCGTAGGTGAGTGATGCTGAGAAGGGCCCTGGAGAGCAGGAGGGCACTATCCTTTGCACTTAGAGTGCTTTGGGTATCTCAGGGGCATTTTGCCTGTATAAGGACTTTGAAAGGTACTCAGTACTGCAGGTATTCAGTACAACAACTGTGAATTGTTGATAGTGGCAGCAAAACCCTGGCCTCTTGCCAGTGAACCTGTCCCTTAAGCAGGTGCTGACCTCTCCATCTTAGTCAGAATGAGAGTGGGAAGGGCTGGCAGTCACAGGAGCTGGATTCAGGGGCCACGACACTCAAGTCTCTGCCAGGCCTGCCATTCACAGCAGCACAGCCGCAGAGCCTGAAGGCAATCACTGCAAATCTAAAGAACTCAGGCTCGGAATAGCTGGTGAGGCTGGGTGCCTCCACCCTGATTTCATAACCCTAACATGTGGCTTTCTGCTTTTGCATCTACCCCTGAGTCATGCAGGGGGTGGCCTGCTCACTGCTGCCTCCCAGCACCTGGCACAGCATAAGAGCTCAAAAATCTTTGATGAGTAAAATGGACCCAGAAGGTCAGATGCTCAATTTTTGGTGGCCTCAGTCTTTAGGTCCATTGAGAGCATTCATAATTGACTAGCGGCCTTCACGTATCAGCACACAGAGGGCTGAAGGTTCTTATTTGTTTCAAAAAAGCCATCTCATCTCCACTGCTGCACACCGCCCTGACAAATGACAACAGAAGCTATTTTTCAATCCGTTGCCAGGGGCAGATGGCCTAAGGGTCTGCGCCGGCCCATAGGGTTACTGGGACTTCCAATGGCCCTCTGAGTGTGTTGTTTCCTGAAAGCCCAGGCTGGGTTGTTGAGCAGGAAGGTAATGAAATGAGCAGCTCTCTCCGAGTGCCCATTTGCCAAGTCAGCTGGGACCAGCCGCTTGTCAGAGGATGTTTGCCGTGTCCTAGAAAAACAGTTTCTCTGCAAAGCCCTGCCAGGTATTAGAGCTCAGAGAACGTACGGGCACATCACTCCATAAACCCTCACACCTGCTTCTGAGGTGTCTCAGCAGAGCCCAGTTTTGACACATCACATGCAGTGGACTTGGAGATGAGGCACAAGGGGACGTTGTGCAGCAAATGACAGCGGGATGAAGCCCTGGTCCTCGGCGGTGAGGAGCACTGATGCAGTACAAAGAGCGATTGCTCAGATCTGCTGTGTAGATGGTCACCTGGGTAACCCATTAGAACACAGGCCCTGAGGCTGGGCTGGACAGCCACATTCTAACAAGCCCCAGGTGATAGCCCGAGCACAGACTTCTCAGCAGGAAATCTAAGCTAATTCTCTTCCTCAAACTTGCCCCTTGAAGCATAGGGTGTGGCAAGTGTATTTTCCAAAATAATACCTGCCGTCCACATGCTGTCCTCACAATGTGACTTTGACTCTCCTTCCATTGAGAGGTGCAGCCGATGTGCCCTCTTGTTATGTCAGGATGGGCTTGTGAATACCAAGAAGTGACACTGTCACTCCTAAGGGTAGGTCATAAAAGGTGACAGTTTCCTCATGGCTCTCTTGGGACTCAGCCACCATACCAGGGGGCAGCTCAGGCATCTAGAGAGCCCCAGGTGAGAGGCCATTGAAGCCCCTTGCTCCCAGGCCCAGCAGAGCTCCCAGCTGACAAGCCAGCACCAACCCACCAGCCACACGAGTGAGCTGGACTTCTAAAATGCCCCAGGTCCAACATGAAAATGGACTCTCTCCCTCCAGCCAGGTTGCCCCATCAGAAAGTATGCGGACCCGTGAGAATGGCCCACATCACAAAGTCTCAAATGTGAGGCTGGCGTGCATGTGGAAAGAAGGGAACATGTTTACATTGCTGGTGGGACTGCAAACTAATACAACATTTTTGGAAGGAAGTATGGAGAATCTTCAAAAAACTCAAATTAGACCTCCCATTTGATCCTGCAATCCTAGTACTGGACATCAACCCAGAAGAAAAAAAAATTCTTTTATCATAAGGACATTTGTACTATACTGTTTATCATAGCTCAGTTTACAATTGCCAAAATGTAGAAATAGCCTAAATGCCCATCAACCCAGAAACGGATTAACAAGCTGTGGTATAGGTATACTACAGAATACTATTCAGCTACTAAAAAAGATGGAGATTTTACATCTTTTGTATTAACCTGAATTGAGTTGGAACACATTCTTCTTACTAAGCATCACAAAAATGGAGACGTAATTATCCAATGTACTCAATTCTAATATGAAGGCAGTAGGTGATCTCTAATATAAGGTGGGGGGGTAGGGGAATGAGGGAGCAGGGAGAGGAAAGGAGAGAGGGGGGTTTGGGGTCACAGGGTATGGCTCACCTCTTGGGGGCAGGACACAATTATAAGAGAGACTTTATCTAACAAATGCAATCAGCATAACCTAATTCTTTGTACCCTCAATGAATCCCAAAGAATACAAAAAACATCAAAAAAAAAAAAAACATGTGTGGGCAGTGCCTGTGGCTCAAAAGGGTAGGGCACCGGCCCCATAAACCAGAGGTGGTAGGTTCAAACCTCAGCCCTGGCCAGAAAAAAAAAGTATGTGGAGCGGAGATTCCCCACTGCCCAATGGCAGACTTGTGAGCAAAAAAAATTATCACTGTTCCTTTTAGCCTCAAAGTTTGGGGTATTTTTATGCAATAAACATGCTTAACTCCTCAGTAGGTCCTCTCTACACACTCTGTATTCCCTGTCTACACAATCAGATCCCTCCCAGTATTTAAATTACCACCTGCTTAGAGCACCCTCCCAAGTGACAAAGCCATGTATTTAATTATCTACCAGGTGCCCCCAACTTATACAAATCCTTCTCACCTCCTCTACCCCATCCCCACTCCATCCCAAATACCTTTCTCCATGTTTATTTGGTGCCACCGCAAACCTGGTTGACTAAGCCACTTCCCTAACCCCACTGCAATACCAGGTGGCAGTGCTGTAAGATTGTCATCACCTGTTTCTGTCCATCGCACTGCATTCCCTGGCCCCCACTGCCCAGGCGTACACCCTCCGTATCTCCATCCTGAGGAGTTCCAGTTATTTCTATTGTTTCTTGGACATACCGCCATTACTCTCCAGGTTATTATCAAGATGACCTTTGCCCTCCCCTTTACCAGCTCCCATAGCTTTGAGAACAAAGTCTAAGAATAGCATGGAATGCCCCGTGTGACTTGCTTCTAGTCTATGGCTCAAACCTTGTGTCCCTCCATTAACTGCCCTGTTCTGAGTTTATGCTCCCATGACGTTAAGCTTTATGAAATTCCCCAAATACACCCTGCCCTTTCATCTCTGTGTACCTTGGTACACGTTCTCTCTGGCCAAAATGATTTCTTTCATGGATCCTTACCATCCTCCTTGTCCTCCTAAACCCAGCTTAGACATCGCCTCCTTTGGGAAGCTGTCTGACCCAGGTTGCTCTCTCCTGGTCCTGTTATTGGACCTCCCACATCTCACTGCAGCTCATGTATTTACATGCCTGTCTCTGCTTCTAGATTAGTAGTTCCCAGGGTGTGTACCTCTGCACCTCTGCATCACCTGGGAAACTTTTAGAAAGGCAAATTCCGGTCCTTATCCCAGACTTACTGAGTCAGACACTGTGGGGTCGGGGCCCAGCAATATGTGTTTAAACAAGCCCTCCAGGGTAAGGTGCTACATCCTGACAAATCAGAACCACTGCCATAACCCAGTGAACAAACATTAGAATTACCTGTGAAATTTTAAAAAATTCTGCCCCAATTAAGTCAGCATCTCTTGTACATGAGATTCAGGTTCTAACGTGCAACCAAGCAGAGAACCGTTGCCCTAGATCGGAAGTTCTCAACCTTCCTAAAGTCATGGCCCTTTAATACAGTTCCTGTGGGTGGCAACCCACAGGTTGAGAACCCCTGCCCTAGATGGTTTCTTCTCAAAGTTAGTCTCCAGACCAGCCACATAGAAGCATCACCTGAGAACTTGTCCAAATGCAGAATTGCAGGTTCCATCCCAGATACAGCGAATAAGAATCTGCAGTTTAACACGATTCCAAGCTGATATAACTGCACGTTGAAGTTTGAGTAGCCTTATCTCATACCATCCTGTGTCTTAGTCCCCGCAAGGAGCTCAGAACACAATAAAAACTTGATAAATGCTCGAAGAATGTTAGTAAAAATGTCTGTTTCTTATGGTTTTGAAGAATAAAATGGAAATTTATGCTAAAGTGCTTTGTAAACAGTTTTATAAATATGAGTTACTAATATTAACTGATATATGAAGAAATGGTTCACTAAGTCACAGTACCCAATGACTGCCCACCATTTGCTAAGTATGGCTCTAGGTACAAAGGAGACTAGAATGAACAAGGAAGACCCACCCACCTCCAAGTCTAGTAAGAAAGATGCGTATTAAACTCTAGCTCTTAGCCAAATGGCTAAAAAGTGACGAGATACCAAATATACAATTACAAAACTAGTTAAAAAGATAATTTTGATGAATTCCATAAAGAGGAAGTAAGCAGTGTAATGAGCACATGTTACAATCACTCCCCGTTGTCTCAGTTGAGTGTGTTTTTACCTGAGAGTCTCCAAGGTAGGGTGAGAATAAGTGAGAGAAAATCAGTTATTCAAGTTAAAGGACCCAGAAGGTTTAGATATAAGACTATGACTTACTTGGGTCCCCTCCAGGCAAAGGCTGAGATAAGGACTTGGGTACAGACAGGTTATGTATAAGGAGAAGCCATGAAACCCAAATAAGGGAGGGAAAAGAGGAGACCCGATATAGGGAATACCATGAGGGGCTGAGGCTCAGCACCACAGGGGACTCTCTGGGGAATCACGTGGGACATGCTTCAGAATCATCCCATGGGACAAGAGAAGCAGAAATATTTATTCAAAACTCCAATTCCCCATTGGTTCAGGGCTCCCAGAGAGCATTCGCTGCCCCAGATTTCCAGATGATACCTTTGAGCAACTGAGCTATTTCATTAAAACAGTGATTCTCAAACTGCAACTCTCAGACCAGCAGCAGAAGCAGGGTCATAAGGGGAATTTTTATTTTGGGTAAATGTGAGGGTACAAACAACCAGGTCAAAAAAATTGATTTTGTTAGGTAGAGTCTTTCCTGTTGTTATGTCCCACTCTCAGAAGGTGTGCCAAATACCCCCACACCATGCCCATTTAGTGGGAGCACCCCTCTCCCCTCCTTCATCACCCTTACCCCCGCACATACCACCCCACCCCCCAACTTGAAATGAAATGACTTTTTCCCCTGTGGGGGCATGCATTAGAATGTCTACTGGCTTCATATTAGTATTGAGTACATTTGATAATTGCTTTTCCTTTATTGTGATAATTTACTAAGAAGAATATGTTTCAGTTCCATCCAGAATAATAGAAAAAAAGTCAAGTCACCATCTTTTTAAGGGCTGAATAGCATTCTATGGTGTTCATATACTACAAGATATTAATCCATTCCTGAATTGGTGGGCATTTAGGTTGTTACATCTTGGCAATTATAAATTGAGCTACAATAAACAATCTAGTGCAAAAGTCCTTATGATAAAATGATTTTTTTTTTCTTCTGGGTAGATGCCTAGTAGAGGGATTGCAGGGTCAAATGGGAGGTCTAATTTGAATTTTTTGAGGATTCTCCATACTTCTTTCTAAAGAGGCAGTATTCGTTTGCAGTCCCACCAACAGTATAAAAGTGTACCCCTCTCTCCACATCCATGCCAGCAAGTGCAACTTTGGGACTTTGTGATGTGGGCTAATCTTACTGGGGTTAGGTGATATCTCAGGGTCATTTTGATTTTCATTTTTCTGATTATTAGGGATAATGAAAATTTTTATATGTTAGCCATTGATCTGTCTTCCTTAGAGAAGGTTCTATTCAAGTCCTCTTGCCCAGTGACAGATGGGATTGTTAGCTCTTTTTGTTGTTGTTGTTGTTGATTCACATGGGAATTTGTTAAAAACACAGTCTCATATCTAAACATAGGAAGGTGGAGCCCCATCTAGTACTTTTATTTTTTTATGCTTTCATCTAATATTTATGAGCATTTACTACATACTAGACACCAGTGCTAGAAAGGAAAATAGATACAATGCATAAGGGGAGGCAATGTACATTTCTATGTACACACAAAGTGTACTTATGTACACATACTACACACCAAAACGTATTTACGTACACATGCTACATGCACATTTATTAAAAATTAGACATTAGGCAAACCTGAATCAAATTAGACTTCCACTGTGTGACATTGGGTAAGCTGCATCACTTCTTTGACACTTGTAATCCCTGTGTCATAGAGGTGCGTGCAAAGTAAAAGCCTCTGGCATGTAGTAGGACTTCAATATATGGGGCCACTGTGGTCATAATAAAAGTATAGAGTGTTAGAAGAGTGAAAAAGAGGCAGCATTATAAAAGATGAAATGTGACTTATCTGGGATATCTACCTACAAAGATAATATAATGCTTTGTCTTTTTCTTATGAGGGCACAAATGTTTAGGTCACATTGTTTACATTTCTAAAGTAAAGTTCTAGTCGTAGTTGAGCCCTTCACCCAGGGAGAGTGCCAAACACCCTCACTTTAGGTGAGATCCCACCAGTCACCCTCCCTCCACCCCTTCTCCTCTCCCCCTCATTAATCTATACTTGCCAGCACTCTGTTTTCACAAGCCTTCCAGAAAATTCTGACCTGATTGAAATTTGAGGACCATCATAATTAGCAAGCCCTTGGGCAGAAAAGAAATGCTGGGACCTTAGGTGGAAGCTGAGACTCTCCTGAGAAGTACAACTTCAGGTGAACTCAGGTGAGTCTAGGGGCTATGGTCTAGGGTATCAACCACATCTGCTATAGTCTCTCTTTGTACCTCATATCACCTAGGTTTTTCATTCATCATTCATCCACAAATATTCATTAAACCTCTTCACTTTGTTAGGTACTACACCCAGGGCTCAGAACATATTAAGCAATAACACAGACGTGCTCCTGTCTTTCTGAACTTGTAATCTAATGCAGAAGACAGTTATGGTTGATCTGGCCTGAGAAGGCATGATAGGTTTCCTGAAGCTTTTTGCACTTTGTATTCCACATGAATCTCCTGGGGATTGTGTTAAACCGTGTGGTTAAACAGGTCTGGGGAGGTGGTCCAGGAATCACATTTTGAGTAGCAAGGCCCTGGAGGACATATATGCTGAAACTGAAGGGTATTCAGTGGGTATCCAGGTTGAAAATACAGACACACTATCCCAATTGGCCTGGGACCTAGCGGTTTCCTAGGATGTGGGACTTTAAATGCTCAGACTGGACTGTTTGGTCACCTGGGGAAAAACATGAAAGGCCAAAGCAAATTAAGTGGAGTGTTTGTGATGTCCTAGAGCTGAGCTATGATCTGAATGTTTGTGTTGCTCCTGCCCCAAATTCATATATTGAAATCCTCATCCCCAAAGCTCTGTTGTTAAAAGCCAACCTGTCCTAAGCAAGATAAGATCCAAAGAAGGTGATGTGCTGTAGAAATGAAAGAAGCTGATGAGACGGGAAAGATGGGGAAAAAGAGTGTTAAGAGTGATTTGTAGGCTCAGCAAAGCAGTCGTTTGATTTCCAGTTACATCTTTTCTGAGCACTCCACCTGAAGTTGAGACTTCCCAGCTACATCTCCAGCTGGAAAGAGGGGCCTCAATATGGTAACCCCTATCACAAGGGGAGAGTGACTGATCACTGGAAATATAGCTAGAAAACTGACAAACTGAACTCTAAATGTCTTTGTTCTTTTATTTATTTATTTATTTATTTTTTGAAAAAGAGTCTCACTATGTCATGCTGGGTAGAGTGCTGTGTTGTCATAGCTCACAGCAACCTCAAACTCTCGGGCTTAAGTGATTCTCTTGCTTCAGCCTCCTAAGCAGCTGGGACTATAGGCTCCTGCCACAATGCCCAACTATTTTTTTTGGTTGTTGCAGTTGTCATTGTTTTAGCTGGCCCAGGTTGGGTTCAAACTCATCAACTCTACCCACTGAGCTACAGGTGCTGCCTAAATGTCTTTATTCTTCATCATAAATTTAGACACACAAGGCCAGTGGATGCCATGTTGGAATGTGCGGGTGCAGAGAATGGACTGGAGATCTGCAAAAAAGTGGATGCAAGGATGGCAGGAGAATAACTACCTGATAGGATGATATTGGCTTCAATGAGGTGTTGGCAGCAGAAATTAAGCAAAATAATGCACCTGGCTCAGAGTACAAAAAGCACAAGGGATGAGAGAGAAGAAGGAGTTGAGGATAATTCCTAGGTGTCTGGTTTGAACAACTAACTGGACACATGGCAGGGCCACACATGTGAGGATCCAGGGTGGGGACAGTGTGAGGAAAAGACACTGAGTTTGAAGCGCCTGTGGAACATCGAAGGGAGATGGACAGGGGGAAGTCCCACATGCAGACGGAGAGCTCAGAAGAAAGGGAAGGTGGACAGCTAATATTCATTCTTCTCCAAATTGTCCTCCCTACACTGCTAACTAGAGTTGACAGGCCGTATTCACACAGGCCTCACTTCTCCAGGCTCAGGGCAGGGAGAGAAGACGTGACACGAGCTGGACCACACTCTCCTCACAACCGTGTCTGACACAAACACAAGTTCTCAGAGCCCTCTGGGGGCTTGTAAACTTGGCCCAATAAGGACAGATGCTCAGGAGCCTAATTAATTAGCCTAACCAAGTTAAGTTAATTTATGGGCATTTTCTTCTTGTGAGGCCTGATAGTGGGCTCTGAGAGGACAAAAGAAATTTGACATAGAAAGGTTGCTGTCTTGGGGAACATAAACCGTGAGAAAAATGTAAAAGCAGCCAAACTGGAGGATGCTACACCAGGACAGACCTGAAAGCAGGGTGTATTCTTGACATTCACTTTCTTTTAATTAAATCATAGCTGTGTAAATTAATGCACTCATAGGGTACAGTGTGCTGGTTCTATATATAATCCAAAATATTTTCATCCAACTGGTTAACATAGCCTTCATGTCATTTTCTTAGTTATTGTGTTAAGACATTTATATTCTACATTAGAAAGATTCACATGTACCCTTTTAATAAGATTTTTGTAGGAAGTTTAATTTGCAAGTAAG
>CAUYQV010004729.1:0-15111 GCA_963574575.1 Galagoides demidoff
TTGAGACGGAGCCTCAAGCTATCCCCCTGGGTAGAGTGCCATGGCATCACAGCTCATAGCAACCTCCAACTCCTGGGCTCAAGCGAGTCTCCTGCCTCTGCTTCCCAAGTAGCTGGGACCACAGGCACCCGCCACAACGCCCGGCCATTTTTTGGTTGCAGCCATCATTGTTTGGTGGGCCTGGGCTGGGGATTCGAACCCGCCACCTTGGGTGTACATGGCTGGCGCCTTAGCAGATTGAGCCACAGGCGCTGAGCCGGATCATATGGTCTTTGTTTTTGCTTCTGTTGATATGGTGAATTACGTTAATGGACTTACATATGTTCAGCCAGACTTGCATCCCTGAGATAAAACCTACTAGATCATGATGTATGACTTTTTTTAATAATTATTTTTTATTAACTCATAACTTTGTATATTGATGTTTGTATGGAGTTCAGGGTACTGCTTTGATATACAATGTGAAATGTTTACATTGAACCAAGTAACACATCTGTCACAATTATACTCATTTTTTTAATAGTTAAATGTACCATTGCATCATACACATTAGTTCGGATCCCCCTGAATACTCTTCCTTCTCCCAAATCCCCTCTCCCCTCTCTTCTCTCTCTTCTTCCCTTCTACTTTTATGGAGTATATTTATGTTTTGCCATTCATATGATTGTGTAGGTGCTTATATATTGATTTCATAGCAGTATCGAGTACATTGGATACTATTTTTTCCATTCTTGGGATACTTTACTAAGAAGAATATGTTCCAGCTCCATCCAGGTAAACATAAAAGATGTGAAGTCTCTGTATTTTTGTATTCTATGATGCATGTATACCATAATTTGTTAACCCATTCATGGGTCAATGGGCACTTGGGCTGTTTCCATGTCTTCGCTATAATGAATCGGGCTGCAATATACATTCTGGTGCAAATGTCGTTGTTGTAAAATAATTTTTGATCATCTGGGTGTATACCTACTAGAGGAATTGCAGGATCAAATGGTAGGTCTACTTTTAGCTCCTTGAGTGTTCTTCAAACTTCTTTCCAAAAAGGCCATATTAGCTTGCATTCCCACTAGCAGTGTAGAAGTGTTCCCTTCTCTCTGCATCCATGCCAACATCTGTAGTTTTGGGATTTTGTGATGTGGGCTAATCTTCCTGGAGTTAGATGATATCTCAAAGTGGTTTTGATTTGTATTTCTCTGATGATGAAGGATGATGAGCATTTTTTCATGTTTGTAGGCCACGTGCCTGTCTTCATTAGAGAAGTTTCTGTTCAAGTCTCTTGCCCACATAGAAATAGGGTTATTTATTCTTTTCTTATTGAATAGTTTGAGTTCTCTATAGATTCTAGTTATCAGACCTTTGTCAGAAGCGTAAAGTGCAAAAATCTTCACCCATTCTGAAGGTTGTTTGTTTGCTTTACTTACTGTGCTCTTGGCTGTGCAAAAGCTTTTTAGTTTGATAAGATCCCAGTAATGTATTTTTGGTGTTGCTTCATTTGCCTGGGGGGTCCTTCTCATAAAATGTTCTCCCAGGCCGATTTCTTCAAATGTTTCCCTGCACTCTCTTCTAGTATTTTTATAGCTTCATGTCTTAAGTTTAAATCTTTTATCCAAAGAGAATCAATTTTTGTTAATAGTGAAAGGTGGGGGTCCAGTTTCAGTCTTCTACAGGTCTCCAGCCAGTTCAACCAGCACTATTTGTTAAATAAAGATTCTTTCCCCCACTGAATATTTTTGATAGGCTTGTTGAAGATCAAATGATGATAAGTAGCTGGGTTCATCTCTTGGTTCTCTATTCTGTACCATAAATCTACCGCTCTATTTTTGTGCCAGTACCATGATGTTTTGATCACTATAGATTTATAGTATTTCCTAAAGTCTGGTCATGTGATACCTCCCGATTTGTTCTTATTTCTGAGTAATGTATTTGCTATTTGAGGTTTTTTCTGATTCCACATAAAACAAAATACTATTTTTTCAAGGTCTTTGAAGTATGACAATGGTGCTTTAATAGGGATTGCATTAAATCTGTAGATTGCTTTGGGTAGTATGAACATTTTAATAATGTTGATTCTTCCCAGCTATGAACATAGTATGTTTTTCCATTTGTTAACATTTTCAGCTATTTCTTTTCTCAGAGTTTCATAGTTCTCCTTATGGAGTTCTTTCACATCCTTTGTTAGGTAAATTCCCAGATATTTCATCTTCTTTGGCACAATAGTAAAAGGAATAGAGTCCTTGTTTGTTTTTTCAGCTTGACTATTGTTGGTGTATATAGAAGCTACTGACTTGTGAGTATTGATTTTGTATCTTGAGATGCTGCTGTATTCCTTGATCACTTCTAAGAGTTTTGAAGTTGAGTCCCTAGGATTTCCAGGTATAGGATCATGTCATCAGTGAAGAGTGAGAGTTTGATCTCCTCTGACCCTATTTGGATATCCTTGATTGCCTTCTCTTGCCTGATTGTGATAGCTAAGACTTCCATTACTACGTTAAATAGCAGTGGAGACAGTGGGCCTCCTTGCCTCATTCCTCATCTGAGTGGAAATGTTTTCAATTTTACACCATTCAATATGATATTGGCTGTGGGTTTGCTGTAAATGGCTTCAAATCAGTTTATGAAATGTCCCTTCTATGCTTATTTTTTTAAGAATTCTGGTCATGAAAGGATGCTGGATATTATCAAAGGCTTTTTCTGCATCAATTGAGAGAATCATATGGTCTTTGTTTTTTCTTTTAGTGATGTCGTGTATTATTTGTGTATGTTGAACCAGTCCTATAACCCTGGAATAAAACCAACTTGATCATGGTGTATAATATTTTTGATGTGTTGTTGAATCCTGTTTGCTAAGATCTTATTGAATATTTTTGCATTGATATTAATTAATGATATTGGCCTATAATATCTTTCTTTGTTGGATCCTTTCCTGGTTTGGATATTAGGGGATATTTGCTTCATAGAATGTGTTGGGAAGCATTCCTTCTTTTTCTATGCTTTGGAAAATGTTGTATAATATAGGTACCAGTTCCGCTTGAAATGTTTGATAGAATTTGGATGTGAAGCCATCTTGTCCTGGATTGTTCTTTTTAGGGAAATTTTGGATTAATGATACTATTTCAGTGGTTCATATAGGTCTATTTAAGATTTGTAATTCTTTCTGGTTGAGTCTACAAAGGTGACCTGCTTCCAGGTATTGGTCCATTTCTTCTAGATTTTCATATTTCTGGGAATAGAGATTTTTGTAGTAATCATGGAGGATTTTTTTAATTTCTGAAGTGTCTGTTGTTATTTCTCCTTTATCATTTCTGATAGATGATAGTATAGATTTTACTTTTCTATTTCTGGTTAGGTTGGCCAAAGTTTTATCAATTTTGCTATTTTTTTCAAAAAAACAACTTATTGTTTTGTTGATCTTCTGAATGATCCTTTTGTTTTAAATTTCATTTAATTCTGCCCTAATTCTGGATATTTCTTTTCTTATGCTGGGTTTGGGTTTGTAATGCTCATCCTTTTCCAGTTGCCTGAGGTGAGCCATTAAGTTATTGGTCTCTTCTCTTTCTGTTTTCTTGATGAAGGCTTCCAATGATATAAATTTCCCTCTTAGGACTACCTTTGCAGTATCCCACAGGTTTTGATAATTTGTGTCTTTGTTTTCATTTAGTTCCAAAAATTTGGTGATTTCCTTCTTAATCTTGTCTTTGACCAAGCTATAAGTCAGCCTAAGATTATTTAGCTTCCATGACTTTGTTTGAGTATAGAGATTCCCATTGCTATTGAGTTCAACTTTTATTCCATGGTGGTCTGAGAAGATACAAGGAATAATTTATGTAGTTTTAAATTTGCTGAGGTTAGACTTGTGTCCGAGGATATGGTCTATTTTGGAGAATGATTCGTGGGCTAATGAGAAGAGTGTATATTCAGTTTTAGTAGGGTTAAATGTTTTGTAGAGGTCTGTAAAGTCCATTTGTTCTAGGGTCAGGTTTAAGTCTAATATTTATTTTTTTTAGTTTCTTCTTGGAGGATCTATCCAAAACTGTCAAAAGGGTATTAAAATTTCCAACTATTATAGTGTAGGAAGATATCAAGTTTTTCATATCCATTAGGATCTGCTTTATGAATTGAGGAGCATTCTGGTAGGGTGGATATGTGTTCATTATCGAAATCTCTTCATGTTTGGTGTTTCCCTTGACACATATGTAGTGACTTTCCTTATCTTTCTTTATCTTTGTTGGTTTAAAGTCAATTGTATCCGCTACCAAAATTGCAACCCCTGCTTTTTTCTGGTTTCCATTTGCCTGTATTATACAAGTGATGTATGACTTTTTGATGAGAAGTTATAATGTATTGGCTAGGATTTTGTTGATAATTTTTCCATCTGTATTCATTAGTGAAATTGGTCTAAAGTTCTCCTTTTAGTTGGTTCTTTTCCTGGTTTTGGTAACAAAGTAATGTTTGCTGCCTAGAATGTGTTGGAGAAAGATTCCTTCCTACTCAATTTTTGGGAATAATTTATAAAGTCTGGGAATAAGCTCTTCTTTGAAGATTTGATAGAATTCTAGTGTGAAACTATCCAGACCAGGGAATTTTTTTGTTGGGAGATTTTTTAAATGTTTCATTGATCTCAGTGCTCGAAATTGGTCTGTTAGGGAGCTCTGTTTCTTCCTGGCTAAGTCTAGGAAGATGGTCTGATTACAAATTTTGATCAATTTCCTTCACATTGTCAATTTTCTTGGTGTAGATTTTCTTGTAGTATTCAGAGATAATCTCTTGTATCTCTGGGGTATCTGTTGTTATTTCTCTGGATCATTTCTGACTGAGGTTACTAGAGATTTTACTTTTCTATTTCTAGTTAGTCTGGACAAAGGTTTATCTATTTCATTTATTTTTTCATAAAATCAATTCCTTGTTTCATTAATTTTTTGCATGAGTTTTTGCTTTCAATTTCATTAATCTTTGATTTAGTTTTGGATATTTCTTTTCTTCTGCTGGGTTTAGGCTTAGCGTTTTCTTCTTTTTCCAATTCCATAAGATGTTTTTTGGGGTTTGTTGCTGCACTTTCTATTTGTTTTTTGGATACAGGCATTTAAAGTGGTAAATTTTCCTCTCAGGACTGCTTTTGCTATATTCCATAGGTTTTGGGAGCTTGTGTCTGCATTGTTGTACTCAAGGAAGTTAATGATTTCCTCTTTTGTTTCTTCCTGCACCAAACTGTCATTCAACAGAAGGTTGTTTAATTCCCATGCCTTTGTGTGGAGTTGAATGTTTTTGTTGGAGTTGATTTCCACCTTTAATGCCTTATGGTCTGAGAATACACAAGGTAAAATTTCAATTCTTTTAATTCTTCTGAGTCTTGTTTTGTTTCCTAGGATATGATAAATTTTGGAGACTGCTCCATGGACTGATGAGAAGAACACATATTATTTAGCTTTGGGATAGAGTCTTCTATATATATCTATCAAGCACAGTTGTTCTAGGGTCACATTTAGGTGACTTGTATCTTTGTTTAGTTTCTGTTTAGAGGATCTGTCCAGCTCCGTAAGAGAAGTGTTAAAGTCCCCTGATATTTGGGTGTTATGGGATATCATATTGCTCAGTCTAATTAGTTTTATTTTAGGAACCTGGAAGCTTTTAAGTTGGATGCATAAATATTTAGAATTAAAATGTCTTGTTGTATATTTCCCTTGACCGATATGAAGTGTCCATCTTTTTTTTAACTTTAAATACACTTGTATCTGAAACTAAGAATGTAACCCTCTTTTCTTTCAATTCTGTTTGCCTGAAAGATGGTCTTCCATGCCTTAACTCTGAGTTTTAATTTGTCCTTTGAGGTTAGATGTGTTTGTGTGTTTTCTGAAGCCTGCAAATGGATGGCTTGTGGGTTTATTTTTTTTTTTTTATCCAATCAGCCAATCTATGGCTCTTCAGTGGGGAATTCAAGCCATTAATATGTACCAAGATAATTGATAAGTGGTAGAGTTCTATTCATCTTATTTTGTGGAAGTCCATTGCTAAGTTTTATCTTTTGCATCACTGTTGAAGCTAGGCATTTGTCCTTTAGTTTCTGGGTGCTTACTTTCCTGATGGTCCATCGTGATGTCCATTGTGTAGAACAGGTCAAAATATTTCTGTAGAACTGCTCTTGTTGTGGCAAATTTCCTCAATGTTTGCATATCAGTAAAAGATTTGATTTCTGCATCAAATTTAAAGCTTAGCTTAGCAGGATATAGTATTCTGTGATAGAAATTGTGTTTTTTTAAGTAGATTAAAGGTAGATGACCATTGTCTTCTGGCTTGAAAAGTTTCATTTAGAAGTTTGCAGTCACCCTGATTGATTTGCACTTGTAAGTTAATTGGCACTTACTCCTGGAAGCTTGAAAGTTTTTTTCTCTTGTACTGACTTTGGACAGGTTCATCACAATGTGTCTTGGAGAAGCTCTAAGGGAGTTGAGGTGACCTGGGGTCTGAAATCCCTCTGAAAAGAGTGTGTCAGAATCTTTGGTGATGTTTGGGAAATTTTTATTTATAATATTCTCTAGTATGGCTTCCATTCCTCTGGAACATTCTTATTCCCCTCTGGGATACCTATAACTCATATGTTTTAACACTTCATATAATCCCATAATTCTGTCAGTGAATGTTCTGCTTTTGCTCACTTTTTTTCTGTCTCTTTAACTATCTGAGTTATCTCAAGATCTTTGTCCTCTACCTCTGAGATTATTTCTTTTTCATGCTCTAATCTGTTATGAATACTTTCTATTGCATCTTTAAGTTCCCTAATTAACTGCTTCAACTCCTTTAGCACTGCTGTAACCTTTCTATATACTTCAGATCATTCATCAGTTACTTGATTCTGTTTTTGAATATTCTTTTGGTTATTTTCCACTTTCTCAGCAATTTCTTTCATTGTTTTTATTATCTGTATTTTAAATTACCCTCCTCTCATTTCTAATATTTCTTTATAGGTGGAATTATGTGCAGTAGCTACCTCATGGTCCCTTGGGGGCATTGCTGTGGTCTGTTTTTTCATGTTGCCAGGATTTTTCTGCTGTCATGAGTGTTTTCATTTTTCTGTATTCTTGCCCTAATTTTTCTTCCACTTCCTCTTGCTCTTTCAGTTACCATGACTCTGATCTAAGGTGTTGATAAGTCCTTTTGGTACAGAACTATGTAAAAGTATGAGATAATCGAAGAGCAAGAAGGAAAAAAAGATTAAAAAAAAAAGAAAAAAGAGAAAGGAAAGGGGATGGGTAAAAGAGAAGATTGACGAGAGGTGCACAAAGAGGGAGACAGGAGTAATAAGGGTGTACAGCAGAGTACTTGGACCCACATCTTAAAAACTCCCCAACCTCTGGGGGTGCTGGGTTTCATATTCCCTTGAAATCTTCAACTCTTTGTCAGCCTGAGCAGACACATTACTCTACCTCCACCAAATAGAGAGGAAAAACAAAAATACTATAATTAAAACCAAAACAAACAAGCAAAAAACCCTACAGAATAAAATTGGGTATAAAACAAATACAGGTGCAGAAACACTAGCAAAAATTAAGTTGTTATTATTAAAGAAGGGAACAATGAAAAATTATATTTACATTTAGAGAAAAGAAGAAAAAGAAAGAAAAAAAGAAAAAGTCTAATGGCAAAAAGTTAAAGTAAAAACAAAAACAGAGCAATATATATCCCTTGTTGAATATTGCCTGGACAATAGGTGATCATCTGGGGTATAAGATGTTAATCACAATAATAATACACCTGCATAAGATGGATACTGGTGGCTTCTGCTGACTTCTTTTCCTTCAAACCCCACAGGGTTGAGGACCTGAATGTCTCCTCAGCCCACTTTTGGCTAAGCAGAGGCTTTCCCAGGAAGTCATGTGTCACCAGGATCTCTCTCGAAGTGGATGCCTGCTTATCAGGTGCACCAAAACCAGACTCATTCTAAGCCCCTGAGGGCCAAAGCTGCAAGGCAGGTCTCCTGCCAAACACTGAAAGCTCCACTCTTCCCTGGAGTCCCAGTCACAGCCGCTGGGCACAGTTCAAGTCACTAAATCATTTGCCCAAGGTCTCACAGCATCGGCCTAGCTCTGGGACCCTGAGGGTGGAGCCTCTAGGGCAGCTCTCCCATAATGGCTGTGTGGGGGCCACACCTAAACAATGAAGCGGCTAACTCTTGAAATCTGGACCAGTCAAAGTCACTTACATAGTCAACCATGGACTGTCAAGATAATTCAACCAAGTGCCCAAGTCCAAAGAAATGAAAACAACCCACAGGGAAGGCCTTCCCTGTCTGCAATCTTGCTGTTGCTGTAGCTACAATCACAGCAGTCACCATAGCCTCAGACCAAATACAACCATTTGCCACTTCTCCACTGTTTTTGTCATCCTGCTGGGGTTCAGATGTCTCCCACTGACTCCGTGCATCCCCAAAGGGGTGTTTCTGGGCAAAGCTCACAAGCCAGAAGTGCCTGGAGCCTTCTCTACCCAATCTCATCATGCCCGTTTGCAAAGAAGCTGTTACTCAGCCTCCATCCTGCTCCACCTCCCTCCATTTATACTTCAATAGCAGTCATTATGTGACTGATAGCAGTGACAGCCATTGTGGCCTCTATGACCACTGCTGGAGTTGTCATCCTTCAGTCCATTCAAATAGCACACTTTGTCAGTGACTGACAAAAGAATTCCCCTTGAGTATGGAATTCATAGTTTTGAACTTATCAAAAAGTGGCTAATCAAATCAATGATCTCAGACAAAGCACAATTTGGCTTGGAGATAGAATAATGAGTTTGGAGCACTGTGCCCAGTTACCATGTGATTGGAACATTACAGATTTCTGTAGTATGTCATTTGAGTTTTATCAAATTGAACATGACTGGGATAAAATAAAAGGACATTTAATTGGATTGGAAAATAATTCATCCCTTGATATTTCAAAACCAAATGAACAAATTTTTGTAATTTTGATGTCACATTTGACCTTGCTTCCAGGATTTTAGAAAGTTTAACAACAGATTTAGTAGATCTTAACCCACTGAAGTGGGTTAAAACTCTTTGAGGGTCACTGGTAGTAATTGTTCCATTGCTTTTCATATTGTTTTGTTTTTTCTTCATCTGCAGGTGCATCAGAAACCTCCAAAGAGAAATCAGTCATCATGATGAATTGATGATGGCCCTTTCCATTTTTCAGAATAAAAATAAAAAGGGGGGAGATGCAGGCAGAATGGAAACTGAAGACCCCATTATTGGCAAGGGAAAATACCCTCAGAAAAAGGGTAAAATAGAAAAGTGAGTGAGGCAGAGCAAAGGAAAATCAGCTAGTTTACCTTTAAACCAGCCACTGCTACATTTCTTTTCTAAGCAAGTTTCCTGCTTTTCCTAGAATTCTGGCCTACTGGGGTTACAGCTTACAAACATCCCCGCTGGGTCTCTGGAAACTTTGAAGAAAATAGTAGCCACAGAAGATGCTGTGGGAAGGCCTGGCAAGATACATTAACTAGGCCATTTCCTGCCCAGTAAACAGTCAAAGAAAATACCCATTGTGAAGTATTGCACTGGGGCAGAGATAAGGGAATTCAACTCAAGCCCTGAATTATGGGTAGGAGGGCTTATATCCCTTATCACAGGGGAAGACTCTATATGTTGGTGATGAGAGGAAAATGCCTCTCTCCCACCAATTCTTCAGAGGATATTGTTGCCAGTGGTGTTTTATTCCATAGTAAACTAGTGGGATTAACACCTCTCTAAGTATCTGTGTGTATATGACCACAGACAGTAGGGTGCCCCCACACAAGGCTTAGGTTCTGGATTTCTCAAACTGTTCAAATGCTTACGGTCAATAATGATGGAAACAATAGGAGCTGATATGCTCAGTCAGAGAAACTGCTGGTGTCTTTATTCCCTTCTTCAGCTTACTCTCTGTGCTAATGAGCAAATACCCTTCAATAAAAGCTGCGTGGTGTTACCAGCTTTGAAAATTCTATTCTGTGTGTCTTGTTTCTTTGTCTCTTGTCATTTATAACTTTATATTTCTTCAGTTGGTTGCCACTAGATCCATTGATCTTAATGGACCCTTACCATCTCTACTAAAAATAAAAAACCGAGCTGGGTGTTGAGGCAGGTGCCTGTAGTCTCAGCTACTTGGGAACTGAGGCAGGGGGATCAATTGAGCCCAAGGGTTTGAGGTTTCTGTGAGCTATGCTATTGTCATGGCACTTTGCCCAGCATGACAGACTGAGATTTTGTCTAAAAACAAACAAACAATCAATCAAAAAAAAAAAAAAGAAGTTATATACTATGAGTACAGGGTGCATACAGCAGTGTAGTAATAGATTACTGAGACTTAGAGATGGTTTGAAGACATTGTGAAGGTCCATGATGAATCTGAGAGATTTATTTCATTTGGTAGAGAATGGAGAAACACAAAATTTTTAGTCAGGGATATAAATAACCATATTGTTATGAGAAAAATGTAAAGTCATCAATGAGAAGGATAAGCTTGGCTGAAAAAAGACTGATTTAAGGAAGATGATGTGTGCCATCCAATAAGTTAACAATGGTAACTGCAGGGAGATACCATATTAGAGCTATTGCCCATGTAGAATTCAAAAAGATTTCATGATCATTTCGATTTGGAAGCAGAAGCAGATATTACTCCAATTTCTGGCTTGGAAGCCTGAGTGAATATGAATGCCATTAATTTTGAACAAGAGTATCGAGTAGGCAGGGGATTTATGATCCTGAATATAATGAAGTAGCTTGCAACAGACAAATATCCCTGGTATTAAAAACTTTAAAACTGGATACTATGCAAAATCATCTGTTTAAAAAGCATCGGAAAGTTTCCAACATAACTTGAGCGGAAAAGGGAACCTCAGAGAGGTAACCAAACATTCTATGAGTCACATTTTTCTCAGGGCACTTTCCAAATATTGCTGTAAAGAAGACGGCTGAGAATCTGAACAGAGGTCTATTGCTAAGAAGTAGGAAATTTAAACAAAATTCAAGCAATCTCATGAGCCCAGTGAGAAAAAAATTAGCGTTCAGGAATGTCAAGTCAACCAGAATTTTAGGGGCTTAAAAAAAAAGAGAGAGAGAAAGAGAGAGATAGAGAGAGAGAGAATAAAGGCAAAGAATCTTCCAATGAATGGTAAGAACAAAAATGTGAACCTGACACTCAAGAGTTTCCTCTTTAGGTGTTTGAATTTGTAACGTCTGCAAGGTCAGAGGATAACAAACAGAACAGAAATCCTGTACAAAGCAAAGTGAAGATTTTGGCATCCTCCCCGAGGATTATTCTTAAGTAATGGAAAATAAACAGAGGTAGTCGGATCTTATAAAACCTGTAACAGAATTTCCACCTAGCTCAGTTCCTAATTTTATTAAGGTGACTTACCTCCACTCTATCTACCTACCAGTATCTACTGTGGATTTTCTCTGGACAAATACAGCAAGATCCAGTGGCTCTATATTTTTCCATTCACAATACCTGACAGTCAATCAGCAATTCCTAGGTATACCAAGAAAAAAGATAGAGAGGAGGTGAGAGAAGCAAAATTATGAATGTCCCTAATTTTGGAGTTATCATATGTGGATCTGAAAATAATGGTGGTCAATATTGTTAAAACTATGGATGACAAGATGGAGAAAAATTCTTATAAAAATAATAAAATGAAAATTATAGACCTGAAAAATACATATAATTAAATAACTAGGTGGGGTTAATAGTATATTGAGTTCAACAGAATATGGAATTAATGAAATAGAAAATAAAAGGTAAGAAAATGTGAAATAAGCAGATTGAAAAAGAGAGCAGAAAGGATAAAACATATAAAAATAAGGATAAGATATATATGGCATGCAGCGAAAATGTGTAATATACTTGCAAATGAAGTATAGAAGGAAAGGAGAAAACAGACCAGAAATAATATTTGGAATAATAGGCCTCGTGATGTTGGCTTATGTTTGTGACTCTAGCACTCTGAGAGGCTGAAGCAGTCAGGTAGATTGCTTAGCTCAGGAGTTCAAGACCAGGCTGAATAAGTGAGAGGCCACCAACTCTACTAAAAATTAAAAACAAACAAACAAACAAACAAAAAAATAGCCAAGTGTAGTGGTGCATGCCTGTAGTCCATGTACTTGGGAGGCTAAGGCAAGAAGATTGCTCAAGCCTCAGAGTTTGAGGTTGAGAGTTGAATATGATGCCATGGCACTCTACCCAAGGCAGCCAAGTGAGACTCTGTCTCAAAAAAAAAAAAAAAAAAAAAGAGAAAGAGAGAGATAGAGAGAGAGAGAATAAAGGCAAAGAATCTTCCAAACATACTAACTATGGCGAACCACAAATTTAAGAAACTCTACAATCCCCAGGTGGATGAAAAAAAAGAAAAAAAAAACTTAAACATGTATTGTAGTGAAATTGCTAAGAATAAAAGCAAAGAGAAAAACATTAAACATCTAAGAAAAAAATCTTCAAATGAAAAAAGTATAATACTACCAAGTGACTTAAAAGAAATAGTAGAAGCCAGAATGCAGTAAAATGACACCATTAGAGAGTTAAAAGAAAATAATGGCCAAATCTTAAATCATTAACTAATGATTCTCACAACAACAACAACAAAATAGAAAAGAGAGTTCTTAAGGTAAAATGAAAATTATCACAAATACAGAATTTTTTATTTTATATATTTTTTTCCTTAAGGAATTTGTTTATTTATTTATTTTTCTTTCAAGTTCATTGAGGTTACAAAGGTTTAGATTATACTGATTACATTTGTTAGGTATAGTCCCTCTTTTTTTTTGTTTTTGTTGGGGAATCATTGAGGGTACAAAGAACCAGGATACACTGCTTGCATTTGGTGGATAAAGTCCCTCTAATAATAGAATATTGTCCCCAAGAGATGTGCCACACATCACATCATGGCTCCACACCCCACTCCCTCCATACCACCTTCCCTATTTTTGTCCCCCCCATTCCTCTCCCACTACCTTGTACTAGCATCAATTAGCCTCATATCAGTGTCTAATACATTGGATTCTTTCTTCTCCATTCCTGTAATGCTTTACTAAGAAGAATGTATTTCAACTCCATTCAAATTAATACAAAAGATATAAGGTCACCATTCTTTTTAGTTGCTGAATAGTATTCCATGGTATACATATACCACAGTTTATTAATCCATTCCTGGATTGGTGGGCAATTAGGTTGTTTTCATAATTTGGCAATTGTAAATTGAGCTGCAATGAACAGTCTAGTACAAGTGTCCTTATGATAAAATGATGTTTTCTCTTCTGGGTAGATGCCCAGTAATGGGATTGCAGGATCAAATGGGAGGTATAGTTTGAGTTCCTTGAGGATTCTTCATACTTTCTTTCCAAATAGTTGTATTAGTTTGCAGTCCCATCATCAGTGTAAAAGTGTTCCCCTCTCTCCACAATCATGCCAGCATCTGCAGCTTTGAGTCTTTGTGATGTAAGCCATTCTTACTGGAGTTAGGTGATATCTCAGGGTGGTTTTGATTTGCATTTCTCAGATAATAAAAGACAATGAGCATTTTTTTGTATCCTTTTAGCCATTTGTCTGCCTTCTTTGGAGAAGGTTCTATTCATCTCACTTTCCTATTGATATAAGGGATTGTTGGCTATTTTTTGTTATTTAATTTGAGTTCTCTATAGATCCTAGTTATCAATCTTTTATCAGGTTCATAATATGCAAATGTATTTTCCCATTATGATGGTTATCTATTTGCTCTGGTTGTTGTCTCCTTAGCTATACAGAAGCTTTTCTGTGTAATTAGGCCTCATTTGTTTATTTTTGTTGTTGTTGCAATTGTCAATGGAATCTTCTTCAGAGTATTTCCCTAGGCTGATAATTTCAAGTGTTTTCCCCGTATTTTCCTCAAGGATCTTTATGATTCATGTCTTGAATTTAGACCTTTCATCTATCTTGAATTAAAATTTCAGTGAGGGGAGAAAGGTATGGGTCTAGTTTTAATCTTTTACAGCTGGTTATCCAGTTTTCAAAGCACCATTTATTGAATTTCTTGAGTGTTCTTTTTGGTTTATCAAAGTTCAGGTGGCTGTAATATTTTAGTTTCATATCATGGTTTTCTACTCAATTCCACATGTCTATGTCTCTATTTTTGTGCTAATATGATGTTTTGATCACTATGACCTTCTAGTACAACCTAAAGTCTGGTAGGCTAATGACCCCAGCCATGTTTTTATTACTAAAGATTTACTTAGCTATATGGGGTTTTTTCTGGTTTCCATACAAAACAAAGAATTATTTTTCCAGATATTGAAGGTATAATGTTGGCATTTTAATGGGAATGGCATTGAATCGGTAGATTGCTTTGGGAAGTATAGACATTTTAACGATGTTGAGTCTTCTCAGCCATGAATGTGGTGTGTTCTTCCATTTGTTAATATCCTCTGCTATTTCTTTCCTTAGGGTTTCATAATTTTGTTTATAGAGGTCCTTCACCTCTTTTGTTTGGTATATTTCTAGGTATTTTATTTTCTTTGATGCTACTGAGAATGGAATTGTGTACTTAATTACTTCTCTTCTTGGATATCATTGGCATATACAAAGACTACTGATTTATGGACACTGATTTTATATGTTGAGAAATTGCTGTTTTTTTGTCACTATGGGAGTCTTGTGGTTGAGTCTTTGGGGTCCTCTAAGTATAAGATCATATCATTAGCAAAGAAGGAGAGTTTAATTTTCTGCCCCCATTTGGATGCTCTTCTCTTGCCTAATTGTATTGCCTTGAACTTTAGCACTATGTTGAATAGTAGTGGTGGTAGAGGATAGGTAAAGTCCCTTTTTTAATTGTGTACTGCACCCAAGATATGTGCCATACACCAAAACCCTACCTTAATCCCTCTCCTTGCTCCCTTGTTTCCCTGCCCCCCACTTTGAATTGATTTGAATTATTCTCTTATAAGGGTATGTATGTATTCTTTTTTTTTTTATGAATTGATTTCTGTGTACATTGATGCCAACATGGGGTACATTGTGCTGTTTCATATACAATTTGAAACATCTTCATCAAGCTGGTTAACATAACTTTCATATCATTTGGTTAATCATTGTATCAACACATTTATATTCTGGT
>CAUYQV010004733.1:0-21461 GCA_963574575.1 Galagoides demidoff
TTATTAGGTTATAGCTTTCATATAAAAGGTATAAATTAGTTTCATAATAAGGATGTGTACATTGGATACTTTTTCTTCCATTCTTGTGATACTTTGCTAAGAAGAACATTTTCCAGCTCCAAGTAAATCTTATATAAAGGATTTAACTAGCCTTATATAAAAAAAAAAGAGAAGTGATTATGGCACTTAAAACACAGGCTGCCAGAGGGGTGCATTCTTGCCAGTTTTATTATCTAAAACTAGTAAGAAGGGCACAAGAGCATAGGATTGTTTTAAAGGAAATTATACTATACATTTTTTCTTTTTTGACTAAGCATGATGGCTCATGCCTATTATCCCAGTACTTTGAGAGGCCAAAGCAGGAGGATCACTCAAGGCTGAATTTGAAACCAGCCTGGGCAACTTTGCAAGACCCTACCTCTACACACACACACACTTGAAAAACCTACGTTCTGCATACAAGAAATATACTACAAATATAAAAATACTTAGAAAGGTTAAAAGTAAAGAAATGGAGAACGTTATCATGCTAGCACTAATAAAAACACAGTTGAAGCAGCCATATTAATTTGAACAAAGACTTATCTAGGATAACAAGAGATACTATATAAAGAGGTCAGTTTTGACAGAAGCCATAACAATGCTCTCTACATGTACAATGTACTAACAAAACATTAAAAATACATAAAGTAAAAATTTATAAAACTAAAAGGAAAAGACAAATCTACATTATAGTTGAAGACTTCAAGAGAAAGGTAATTACAGACTAACACTCTTAATTGAAAGATCATGCAGGAATAAAATCAGAAGGATATATATGACTTAAACTGTGCTATCAATTTGATGTATTTCATATTTATAGATCATTGCATCTGACAACAGTAGAACACACATTTTTCTCTACTGCTGGAGGGATATTCACCAAGATAACGCTGTATTATGGGCCATAAAATAAACTTTGACAAATTTAAAACACAGAAATCATACAAAGTACATTCTCAGCCCATTACAGAATTAAACAAGAAGTCAGTAACAGAAAACTTGAAGATATCCCAAATATTTGGAAATTAGACAATTTACTTCTAAATAACCTATAGGTCAAAGAGAAAGTCTCAATGAAAGTATTTTCAACAAAATAAAAATGAAACTTATCAAAATTTGTGGACTGTAGCTAAATCAGTGTTTAAAGAGAAATTTATAGCATTTAAGTGCATTTACTGCAAAAGAAGAAAGACCTTAAAAATTTAAGCTTCCAACTTAGGAAAGTAGAGAAAAAAAGAAAAACCTAAATAAAGCAAGCAAAAAAAATTAGAGCATAAAATAACAAAATTGAAAATAAAACAGAATCAACAGCTCCTAGATTTTCTGGAACTTGCAGACTAAAAAAATAAATGTCTGAAAAGAAAAAAAAAATGTGTTTTTTTTTTGAGACAGAGTCTCACTTTGTCACCCTCAGAATGCTGTGATGTTATAGTTCACAGAAACCTCAAACTCCGATGGGCTCAAGCAATTCTTTTGCCTCAGTGCCCTGCAAGTAGCTGGGACTATTGGCACCCACCATAATGCCCGGCTATTTTTAGAGATGGGGGTCTCACTCTTGTTCAGGCTGGTCTCGAACTCCTGAGCTCAAGCAATCCACCTGCCTCAGCCTTCAACATTGATGGGATTACAGACATGAGCCACAGCGCCTGGCCCCTTATGATAGATATTTTTTGAGCCCTGAGTGTGTACACATCCAAAACTATGGCAAAGTTCTGGTCAAAATTATAGTCATGGCTGAAACAGTCAAATGGTTCAGTAAGCCTAAAGACTTAAGCATCCAATCACCCCCTTCTCCATGGATACTTCAAACAATCATTGAATATACCTTCTGTAGTAATGGTCAAAGCATTCGTTACAGAAATGTTCACCACAGGAAAGGTGATACCATCGGGACGTGTAGCCATTTTTGGCACATCTGAAAATAGTGAAAACATGCAGCTTCAATAATGAATAAACGTTTCTTCTTCTTAAACATTTAGAAAGTACCTCCTAAGCATCAATTTTGTATTATCCCTACCTAGATTTCTAACAGTCATAAGCTAACAACAGGGGAAACTGGAATGGATGACTGATAATAATACATGGTGGTACTTAACCGAGCTCGCTGCCTGGGACTTAGGAGTCTTAGCAAGACTCCTTGGAGCAAGGATAGAACTTTATAACAAGACAGATGCAGCTTTACTTGCTGCAAGCTGCATGTGTGGGAAGAAGAGAAATGAAGTCTCTAGTAATCATATCGGGTCCGGTATTGAATAGAGAAAGAATGTGGCCAGCTGTAATCTGAACATCAAGCAGGTAATCTGACAAACAGAACCTATCAGAGAGCCAATAACATAGCAAGAGAATGAAAAATCGTGCTACTATTAGCATGACCACTACATGTGTGTTTAAAAACATGGGATTTGTTTTCCAGATATTACTGAATCTTAAGTCTTAAAGATTCTCTGTAAGTTAAAAAAAAAAAAAAAAAGGCGTATCTGTGTCACCCCAATTTAAGTGGCAAGACTGCAATTAGCTATAGTTTCTATGAGATCTATATATATGTGTATGCATGGGAAGAGGAGGTACGTATCGTGAGAGAGAAAAGCACAGCAAAAAGTTAACACATGCTGGTCTCTAACAGGGAGGTTATGGGTTCTCTTTACTATTTAACCACTCCACTCCATTCCACCCTCAACCCCTAGGAGAGGTACAGCTATGGTTGGCTGGATTTGAGGACACTGTATTCCAATGTTGATATGGGTACAATCCCTCCCAGTGGATTAGTAATGTGGGCAGGGCATTAAGGTGGGTGTGGTATGTACAGAATGTCTGGGCAATGTCTCTATTATTAGATGACTTACAGAATCTATATCTATCTTTAGGAAAACTATCTTTGAGGATGATGTTCCCAGGAGGAATGTTCTCATAGGCAGAAACACGATGCCAGACACACCATCTGAAACAGACCTTTCAGAAGCACTTGCAAAGCACACAGGACACGTTGCTGTACAGCCCGCCTTTTCACATTTCCTGTACTTCTTCTCTGACCCACCATCCTCATCCTCATCCACTACCTCTGTTGCTTTCTTCTTTGCCTGGGGGAGAATGACTGAGGTTAAAATTTCTCCAGAATGACCAAGGTGAAGGTGGTGGAAGGTTCACTACAGAAATCACATCCATGTTAAGAGGTACTAAATGTAAAGGTCAACGATATCCTGGCAGTAAGTTAGGGGTAGATATAAGAGCAATTTCCTTGCAACTGCTCTGTGCAAATAATTCACTAACTTGGCCAGAGATATGGGACTAGCATTTCCATCTTGGTGGAAAACTCAAATTCAAGCAAGCCATTTTTAGGAAAAAGTGACAGTCAAAATAAACAATTCATTCTCTGATTAAGATTTTTTTTCTTAGAGCAGTTATACCTCAGCATTGTTGATACCTAGAAAAATGCTAAGGAATTACTATAGCCTCCGATTTTATTTATTTATTTATTTATTTTTTGGCCGGGGCTAGGTTTGAACCCACCACCTCTGGCATATTAGGTCAGGGCTCTATTACACTGAGCCACAGGCGCCACCCTAAATAAATAAAAAATAAAGATTCTCTTTAATTAAAGATAACACCTCCAGAAACACTCAACCAACTAGAAGCTAAAGGCTAAACTCCTATGAATGATATCTAAGCCGAGTACAACCTGGGTACATGTAGCCTCAAGTGCTGGAAACAATCACACAACTGCAATCCTCTGAACACCTCATGCTGATTCACAGGTTATGCCTTCATTCTTACAGTGCTTTTGGCCAGATATGCTACTATTTTCTACCTTCTATCATTTTATCACATTGTATTATGACTGTATTGTGAATTTCTTCACTAGACTCCAAGCAATCTGAGGACTGGAGTTGTGTCCTTTCAACTTTAATTCTCTAATCCCAATCGTAATAATACCATGTGTTCAAAAAAAGGTACACTGAATGAACAAATGAGTAATACCTGCCTACCGGAGCTCCTCAAAGGAAGGCTATCTGGAGAATGATCAAAAGGTGCTTTTTTCTTTGTCCGTCCACGTGGGGTTGCCATTGTATTAGAAAATCTGCAAAAATAAACCATAAATGTTACCATCTGCTAATGTTTTCAACAGCCTAGAACAAAGTTATTATGCAGTTTAGTAGGTAATAGCATGTCCTCTTAGAATGCCTAAATAATAAGCCTCATCTTCAAGTTGCTGAACCTTTTTCTCTAAAGCCTCAGTGTTCTTATAGATAAAATGGGCATAGTAAAAGTACACTTAGGCCTGGCCATGATGGTTCATGCCTGTAATCCCAGAACTCTTGGAAGGTGAAGCAGTAGGATCCCATGACCTCAGGAATTCTAGATCAGCCTGAACAAGAGTGACACCCTGATCCTACTAAAAAAAGAAAAAATTAGCTGGGCATTGGGGGTGGGTGCCTGTAATCCCAGCTACTTGGGAGGCTAAGGCAGAAGGCTCACTTGAATCCAGGAATTTAAGGTTGCTGTGAGCTAGGCTGAGACCATAGCACTCTAGCCTGGGCAACAAAGTGAGACTCTGCCTCAAAAACTAAATGAACAAACAAACAGCAATTTAGTTCTAAAGCAACCATTCTACTGTTGAATAAAGCACTAATGTTAAAAGTACTATCTACCGGGCAGCGCCTGTGGCTCAAAGGCGTAGGGTACCAGCCCCATATGCCAGAGGTGGTGGGTTCAAACCCAGCCCTGGCCAAAAAAAGCCAAGGTATTATCTACCTATAATTGTTATAACCAAAAAAGGCTTTCTGGATCTCAAACGGCTATCCAAGCTAACAAATCTCTTCATATGCAAATATAAATATGAATTATCATATAAACACATAAATCTCACTTATTTATAAAGCATATCCCACATTATTCGTAAAATGAACCACAAATATAGTACAGGTAAACACATATAGTATTTGTAAACACATAGTACATGTAAGTATTATAGTGAAAATATCTGAAGTCCAATGTGGGGTTAAAAATATAAATAAAATCTGCCTAGGTTCACAAATTTGAACTTGTCACTTAGGAATGCATCCATTCTCAAAAGAATAGTTTCCAGAAGTTTCATTAAGCATTTTAATCTAACTGGAAATTGGAAAATATGTATTTAATTCAGTAGGAATATAATTCAAGAAATGCCTAACGAGGAAATGAAAACATTAGCAATAAAAGCCATTATAAAATCTGACTGAAGGTGTTTATTTTTTACTAGGTTTTGATTGGAGGTTTTTAAGGTAGCACATTTTCACCTTTAATTATACAACTGAGAGTTTATGTGGCTCCATCCTTTTTTGGCACTTAATGTAATTTCTGTATTTCTACTTGCTAGGTCTTTCAAGTCTTAAAATGAAGGCAAAAAATTTTTAAGTGGGAAGGGCGAAAGTTACCATGCTTTGAAACAATCTTAGAAATACTGACCAAAGCAAACTACTATACTGAAGGTGTTTTCCCACCTGATTTTTCAAATTAATAAACTTACCTACCTAAATATAATCAATTTTTTTCATGTTCAGTATTAACATATTTCTTCCTAATTTTAAATTCAAAATTTAAAATTTGGCTTTAGTTTCCTCTTAATGTAATAAAAAAAAGAAAAAAGGTTTTTTAGGTATATATAAAAAGGGACGTATCAACATACAGATTTCTTGCCAGGTGCAGTGGCTCATACCTGTAATCCTCAAGAGGCCGAGGCAGGTGGATTGATTGAGCTGAGGAGTTTGAGACCAGCCTAAGCTAGAGTGAGAGACCCGTCTCTACCAAAAATAGAAAAACCTAGCCAGGCATGGTAGCAGGTGCTTGTAGTCTCAGTTACCCGAGAGGATCACTCAAACCCAAAAATTTGAGTTTGCTGTGAGCTACAACGCCAGGGCACTCTACCCACTGCAACAGAGACTCTTGTCTCAAGGAAAAGAAAAATGCAAATACTTATTTCAATAATTCCCAGGCTTTTCTGAAGCAGCTTATTCAGATTTTTTTAAAACAAATTCATGAATTACATGAATTTCAGGTTACAACAAAAAAATTTTTTGAGACTTTGTCAACCTAGTAGAGTGCCATGGCATCACAGCTCACACCAATCTCAAACTCTTGGGCTCACATGATCCTCTGGCCTCAGCCTCCTGAGTAGCTGAAACTACAGGGGCAGCGACAACGACCGCCTATTTTTAGAGACCAGGTATTGGTCTTGCTCAGGCTGGTCAGGCCTGAGCTCAGGCAATCCACCACCTCTGCCTCCCAAGTGCTGGGATTACAGGGGTGAGCCACCTTGCCCAGCTTTATTCACATTTTTAAAAAACAAATTCACATAATCTAAACATATGAATTAAATGAATTTCAGGTTAGAATAAAAAAATCTGAGAGTCTCACTGTGTCACCCTGGGTAGAGTGTCATGGCATCACGGCTCACAGCAACCTTAAACTCTTAGGCTCAAGCGATTCTCGACTCTGCTCGCCGAGTAGCCCTGACTGCAGGTGCCCACCACCACGCTCAGCTATTTTTAGAGACGGGTTAGAGACGGGATATCGCTCTGGCTCAGGCTGGTCTGGAACCCGTGAGCTCAGGCGATCACAGACGTGAGCCACCACACCCGACCTTAGAATAAAAACTTATAATGGAGTCAGCATAAGTAATAAAAATAAGACAAACTACTAGAAACTTCTTCAGATACAACAGAAACGGCAATTTCCCTGTGGGACACTTAACATCAGCCAGGACTAGCGCCTTATTACTCCCACCCTATAATCAAATTTTCAGAAATACGGATCCAATACAATAATTCAATATTATATGTGTATTTCAATAATTAAATATTGAGTCCCCCATTGCCCAGATGTCTTTTATTACTTTCTCTGCCTAGAAGACAATTAATTATTGATAGTAATTTTCTCCTGTACCTCCTGAAGAAAACTTCCCTTCCCACACGCCTTTCTGCCACTAAAATAAATGAAAAAACACAAGACAAAACCGGCCAAAGCCTTGAGTCTGTGTGTGTCTACGTGGACTAGGGGATCCCCGCAACTCGAGAGGTCTCTAGGGCCGTGCAAGCTCGCCCAGGGGGAAGACTGGGCCTCTATCTGGCTGCGTTCCAGATCACTGCACCCCAACTTTCTACAGCCGGGCCTGCCTCTTCCTTCCTCTTTCACCTGCCAGCTGCCAGACTGTTGACTAACAGCCACCCTAATCGGGCCGCCCCCTCCAGGTCTCCAATCCCAGAGGAGTTACCTCAGCAACCTGGCAACGATAATCAAGTCTCAACGCGCGGCGGCGGTGCCAGAGTATTACTACAACACCTGCAGGCTGCGAGGGCTCCTCGCCGCACCCTGCCGGCTGGAAGAGCACGCGAGGGGTCCCCACTGCGGGATTCCCCCCTGTGGGCTGGCATCCGCCAGAGGAAGAGGGCTCTGACAGCCCCCCACCAGGGAGCCCCCACGTTCGCGGTGCCGGTTGCAGCCGCTCGGCTTTCCGAAAAGCTTTTTCGTGTCTTCTCCGAAGTCAGAGAAGCAACAGCCCCGGGGCTCACCTCAGCGCTGGCGGGGGTTCAAGGAGTCTCGGGGGAAAAGGCAGCGCTGTAAAGCAAACATTGCAGGGCGGTTAGGAGACTCGCCACGCCGCGACCACCTGGGCAACCCCGTCGCCCCAACACCCAGTCCGGGAATTCCCCCTTCCTGAGACTGGGATCCCCACCCTGCACCCTTCTCCAATAGGGAAGAAGAGGTCTCAGCCCCCGGGGCACCCGACCACCTCCCACCCGGTCAAGGGGCGCTGCACAAGGGGGAGGAGGAGGGCTTGCACCCCAGCCGAGCTGCTTTGTGCAGCACTGTCACCCGAAATCCGCCACCGCCCCCACGCCCGCCCCCGGAGCCGCGAGCCCTCCACCTCAGAGGGCCGGCGAGGCGGTGCGCGCCACCCAGGACCGCGGGCGCCTATCCCGAGCCGTGCGCGGCGCACAGGACGGCAGGATCCGCGCCTCGAGCCGCAGCCCCTGATCGGCTGCTGCTGCTGCTGCCGCCGCCGCCGCCGCAGCCGCTTCCGCCCCTGTCACGGCGTGACCCGGCGTGGGAGGAGCCGGCGAGCCCAGGGAGGAGCAGCGGCTCCGCCTTCGCTTTAGCCGCGCCGCTCGCCCCGCCCTGCCCATTTCCGCCGCTGCGCAGACCCGGGCGCACGGGGAGGGGCGGGGCCTGTGTGCCGGAGGCGGGGCCCGTGGCGGGGTCGGGGGGAGGCGCTTGCGCTTGAGGCTGCGGTCGAGGTAGGCTCCGCGGGGGGCAGGGAGGCTGCCCGGGTAGAAGTGGAACCACTTGCTGAGAGTATGTGACCTTGAGATAACGATTCCTGGGAATGGGGGTCCTGACAGGCGAGGACACCCCAGCAATCGCGCTTTGAAATGGCATTAAGGAACCAGAAGCGGGAACTGGGAATAACGAGGTCGAGCAGTAAGTGACCGTTCTGAGCCCATGATTTAAAATGACTCCAAAGCATTGTTGTGTATTCGCGATTTTCAAGAACGGAGAGGTACTGCCAAATAGTAACTGCATTCTGGGAATGTGGGCAACTGAGATGCGGTAAATATTCTGTCATGCTCTGTGGTCGTTACACAGATAAGTGCATGTGTAAAAATTTCACTGATCCATCCTCTTTAAAGATTTGTGCACCTTCGGAAAGTTACTCTTCAATTTAACAAAATTTAAAGATAAAACTATATAAAGCAGGTTTTTTTTTTTAAGGTAGAAAAGGAGACCAAAAAACCTGAGCACTTGAGCGACCATAGGAGCTAATTCTCCATTTCTGTTTATGGCTAGAGATTATTATGAAATTTACCTTTCCTGATTCTTGCTCACTTTTATTGTAGCTCACAAAGAAATTCTTTGTGTCTCCAGAAATGACTGTTAGAACAGCTAAGAAGTAATTCAGTTTATATTAATGATACCGTTATTTCAATTCTGTATTTAAGAGGTGTGCAATTCCTAGGTGGCTGTGGCTTGATGGTAAAGATTATGCATCCCTTTATGTAGAGAACTGCTTTATGAAGGCTCAAGTCTAGGTTGCAGAGTTTCTAGTTGAAAACTAGAACAACTCTCTTTTGTTTTTCTTACCCAGTATAATCGGATGCTTCCCACTGACCGCTCATAAAACTCCTCAGAGTAACCTCCTGAGATCATCAGGGTCTTGGTAAAAGCCATTTGTTAAAAAGGGTTTGAATGCATGTTCCGTGTAATCAGAGATAAGCCTTCTCCCTAAATCCTAAGCACACAGAGGCCAAATTTCTCAACAAAAGGGGAACTATAAAAAAAAAAAAATACTTATCTCTAGATAGTATTTGCTGAGTAATGGGTAAATCATTAAACCCATCAATAATAGCATGCAAGCTTAATCCAAACTCAGTTCTCTTTCTTTCCCATAAGGAGATCTAGTTTCACTAATTTAAAGAGAATATTAGAATTATGGTGCTATATTGTCCATAATATTTCAAAGTCGACATTGAAAGGACAGACATTTTTCTCACACTTTCAAAGGTATCTGCAATTATGTTTACATATTTTTTTCCCATGCAAAAAGGAAGCTATGAAAGTTTATTTAAAAATACAAATTTGTGGAGTAGATAGGAGATTGAATCTATGAATCTATTTTTGCTCCCTCCTGATTACAACAACAGGATTTTTTTTAAGGCATAAATCACTAAGATAGAGAAGGCAGGAAAGGAGACGAAAGCCTGTCCAGCTACGACATATGGACAGGTGGGAAAGGATTGTACAAATTCAAAAAAGCTGAATTCCAAACCTACAACGAGGAAAGTTAGTGAGCAACCCATTTTGTATGATAGAACCCCCAAATGCTCAGTACCTGTTGCATAAGAAGAATTGCTTGAAATTCTGACGCAGAAAAGCTAACTTCCCAGATTCCTTTCTCAACTTCTTCTTTCATTCAGGTATTGGCCCCTCACCACATCAGTAGGCTAGGGGATTTTATTTTCTCTGGAGAGGCTAAAACAGTCTCTGGAATGAGAAGACACAATACACAGTTTAGGATGGGAGTACCATATTGAAAATAGAAGGATTAACTAAACACAGGCAAAGTGAATGCCGGGACCCTCTATCACTTCTTTCTTTCCTTAAAAGAGTATAAAACAGTGGCTCCAAGAACTTAATACATAAGACAGGAATTGTACGATCTGTCTATGGTAAGTCTGATCAGTTTCCAGAGAAAATAAAGATAATGACATCCATTTTTTCAAATAAAATCTACTCACATCATCCTATAGTAAAGCTTATGGTCCCATCCTCATTCTCAGCCTTCTAATCAGCTTCTTGGTACTTGATCTTAAATATGATCAGATAATGAGAATTGCTAGGCATGAGGAAATTCTGTAATCTAAAAGATAGAAGCCAAAGAAACCCACAGATAAAAATGACATGTCAGTAACAGACTGTGCAGATAAATAAGAGAAAATACTGTAACCATGAAATAAGAACATAATAAAAAGAGAATATCTGAGAACAAAAGGGAAGTCCTAAAAACTAAAGATTTGATAGCAGAAATGAAAAAACAGAAAGGTAAAATAATCTCTTAGAAAGTAGGGCAAAAAAATGAAGAGATGGAAAACATAAAATGAGAAATTTATAATACCAGGTCAGGAAGTTCTAGAGATCAATAATAGGGGTCCCAGAAATAAGGGGGGAAAAGAGACATAAGTCATCATCTGAATATTCAAGTTTTTTCCCAGAATTAAACGATATGAGCTTCCAGATTTAAAAAACTTGACTGAATAAATGAAAATAAGCCCCAAATAAGACATAGAATTATGAAATTACAAAATCTAGGGACAAAGAAAAGCTTTGAGAGAGAAAATAATTGCCACATGGAAAATATCAGAATAGCAATGTCTTTGAACTTAAGCAAAAACTCTGGATACTAGTAGACATTGTAGCAATTCCTTCAAACTTGGGAGAGAAAATGGCTTCCAAACAAGCATTCAATACTCAGTAGAACTATACATGAAGGATGGTAAATAGTATAAAGATATTTTACACATGCAAAGTCACAAAAAAATTTTTCTCCCTTGCAGTCGTTCTCAGGAAGCTGCTGGAGGTTGCACTTTATCGCTATGAGGGTGGTAACAAAACAAAACAAGATTGAAAAAAAGGAAAATAGGGGACAAAGAAAACAGATTCAGACAACAAGGAAATTTCCAGGATGATGATCAAGAGGCATCTCAGAATATTAACTGTCTACCAGGGGTCAGAAGTCTTCTCTAAGAAGATGATATTGATTGAATATCTTATGACTGTAGTAGAGCTTTAGAGTACATTGAAAGGCGATTAGAACCATTACCAGAGTTTAGAGTTGAATTAATAACAAGTACATAGAAATTTTATAAATGAAAAAGCAAGGCTTTCAATTATTAACTGCAGAATTAAAAAGTTGTATGGAAAAAGTTGTATGTAATCACATAATAGTACATGACTTAGCTGTAAATACCATGTACCTAGTCATAACAACATGAACTCCAAATATTTAATCAAAAATATGCTATGACTACAAGGATAGGAAAGATGAGAAGGTGGTATATGTGTGTCGGGAAGTTGAAAGAGGGCTAGATGCTTCCTAAAAATGAAAAATCAAGAATAAACAAAACATGCTAATTGTGAAATATTAGAGGTAGATTTTAAGACTCAACTAAAATTAAAGACGGTTTCTTCTCTTATTGGGAATGGCGGCTGCAAATTTCATAACAAATACACTGAAATCCTAAAATTGTGTGTATTATGTCACAGATAAAAGTCAGAAGTAAATATTAAAAGAAATTCAAAAAATTAAAGAGGAAGTAAGATACTAGAAACCATTCTAAACTTACAAAAATTATAAACTGTGGAATGCCTATTTTTTTGGTCCCATGCCCCCTCCTTTTTTTTTTCACTTAAGTTAAACCCTTTTATTCTAATGTTTATGATATAATTTAATTTATCTAAAGATGTTTCTTTTTTTGTTGTTTTTTTTTTTAAAGATGTTTCTTAATGTGTCATATGAGGTATTCTTCTACCACTGGACTCAGTGAAAAGTTTTTTTTTTTTCTTTCTGAGACAGAGTCTCACTGCATCACCCTGGGTAAAGTGCCATGGATGGCATCATTATGAATACTGAAAAAATTTTTAAAGCCATACTTGCTAAGGATAATAAAGATAATAGATTTGTAATTAGTTTATCAATAGAATTGTGATGCCTTTAAATGACAATATTGCAAATATTTTCCATTAAGATCTTGGAGACATTCTGTGAGACAAGAAATATATGAAACTATGGATACTGCAAAGACTTCCCTTGACATTAACGAGTACCCTGATACTGAGGTACAAAAAAACCAAGCACTAACTCTGAAAGAATGGCAGGACAAGTGGGTGAACCGCAAAATTGGATTTCATCAGGAACAAGGACATCAGTAAGAAATGTTTGGTGTATAACAGAGAAATCCTCTATCAGAAACTGACTTTGAGATAGAAATAATATAGGTATACATTATTTGACTGATTTTAAGATGCATGTTTAATTTTTTACATTTTAGTGTCTCTGACACCACACTACACCATATTTAATTGACAGTGTCCTTCTGCCCACAGGGTGTAAATAACTGTGTAACTTAAAAGTGATGGCATCTCTGATTTAGGAAATATGTCTTTTGTAAAATTTCCTGCAGCATCTATATACTGATCATGCATGGTTTATACATACAGCAGATGTTCAAGCAACATTTATGCCTATAATTTTTTTTCTTTCTTTCTTTCTTTCTTTCTTTTTTTTTTTTTTTGAGAGCCAAGTCCCACTATTTCGCCCTCAATAGAGTGCTGTGGTGTCACAGCTCATAGCAACCTCCAGCTCCCGGGCTTAAGTAATTCTCTTGCCTCAGCCTCCCAAGTAGCTGGGACTACAGGTGCCCGCCACAGTGCCTGGCTATTTTTTGTTGCAGTTGTCATCGTTGTCTAGCTGGCCCATGCTGGGTTTGAACCCACCAACCTTGGTGTATGTGGCTGGCGCTAGAACCACTGTGCTACGGGCACCAAACCATATGCCTATAATTTGTTACACTGAAAAAGGATGGTATTCTTCCCATTTCTTCACATCTAAACTGGAGATTGTACTATTGTACTTAAAGACTGAGTGCGGTGGTTCATGCCTGTAATCCTAGTACTGTGGGAGTCTAAGGTGGATGGATTGCCTGAGCTCACAGGTTCAAGACCAGTCTGAGCAAACAGCGATACCCCATCTCTAAATATAGCCGGGTATTGTGGCAGGCACCTATAGTCCCAGCTACTCTTACTCAGTAGGCCGAAGCAAGAGGATCACTTGAGCCCAAAAGTTGCTGTGATCTGTGATGCCATGGCACTCTACCCAAGGTGACAAAGTGAGACTCTGTCTCAAAATATATATATCTATACATATATATGTATACACATAGTAATTAATATTTTATCTACTTGTTAAGGTTGTTGAGAATATTGAGACAATGCATGAAAAGAGTTTAGTATCGTACAGTCTTCCTTTCCTCTGTACATTAGGCTGACTAAATCCTCCCAAAAAACAACTTTCTTTTTCCCCTAGGTTATTAAAGAAGCATTTGGATACTTTTCTTAAAGGCGAGAGCAGACTGAGGGTGTTTTTTCCTCTTTGTGGAAAAGCAGTTGAGATGAAATGGTATGAGCAGACAATAATTAACATACTCTCTTGTCATGATGATAAACTCTTTGGGTGAATGTCTGATAGTTTGTGTGTTAAAAAGCCTATTCTTAGTGCAATACACAGGGATTTCTTATTTTTAGTAGACTATTAGTGAAGGGTACATACTTGAAAATAATATTCTCAAACAGCAAGAAATGGAACAGAAATAGGTATGATCTATTGAGTTTCAAAGAAAAATAAATCAGTGCAGAACCATGGGGGAGAAAATCCAGCCTTCCCTCTTACATTTCCCAGATCTGTATGCATGGCTCCGTTTTTGTAGGTGGTTTAGGAATTTAGCTAAATTGATTTTAGGTATTTGAAATGACAGCAGACAGAACAGAAAAATTCATAACGTTTTTGCAGGACATTCAGCTCAACTCTCCCCTCCCCTTGGGAGCACATAGGAGACTTTGTTATCATGAATCATTACATTACTAAAAACCAATGATAAAATATTCCTTGCGTATAAATCTCTACAAAGAGAATTCATGTTCATTAACAACCTACTATTACTGTGGGTTACTCTGAAGTCACAAACCTCTAAATCACTCTTGATACAGAACTCTGTTGTCATGATAATCTATAGACACAATCATATCTGCCAAGGTGAGTATTCATTTATAAGCTTGAGTGCTGAGAACTTTGAACATGAAGCAGGAAAGAAAAAAACATGTAAAAGTTTAATAAATATAAAATACAGTAACTCAAAAAATGCTCTGTTCCCTATATAAATATGTTGTCTAACCCACAGAGCATGCATGTATATGTACTTGGGGTTGATTTTTGAGTAGCGATAGTGAAATTTTTGCAGCCATCTTACACTCCATCAACTTGTAGCTGAGAGCATTTGTTTAATGGCTGCTATGACTTAAGATTCAAGTTTGGGCTTGGTGCCTATGGTACAGCGGTTATGGCGCCAGCCATATACACCGAGGCTGGCGGGTTCCAACCCAGCCAGGCCAGCTATACAATAACAATTGCAACAAAAAATAGCCAGGTGTTGTGGTGGGCGCCTATAGTCCCAGCTACTTGGGAGGCTGAGGCAAGAGAATCGCTTGAGCCCAGGAGTTTGAGGTTGCTATGAGCTCTGATGCCACAGCACTCTATTGAGGGCGACATAGTGAGACTTTGTCTCAAAAAATATATATATTCAAGCATGGCCAAGAAATTGAGAACAAAATTTTAGACTATTATTAGACCTATATCTTAACCACTGAATCAGAAGAGAAAGTTACTTTGGAAGCCATCTACAAGAAGAATGCTAACTCTGTTTAACAGATTGTCTTTCACTGCTGTCATGAGTGGTAACAATGTAGCACTTTCACTGCTGTCATGAGTGGTAACAATGTAGCACTAGCAGAGATTTTTGAGGCAAAATAAGGAAATAATATGATGACATAGGCAATTAAATGTGATTGTTGAATATTTTGGGTCTGAAGCCATTTGTAACAAAAATATCAGAACTGAACTACTGTAATGGTATATTAGTTACTAGAGGGTTTTTCATTTATGTAACTAATAAAGTCTGTACAGACAACAGATATGAATAAACTGTGAGTTAATACCAAAAAAATTAAGAAGAAATGTTTAAAATATTTAGGTTTTTTGTTCTGTTCTGTTTTTACCCCACGCTGCAATAGGCTGTGCTTCATCTTTCCATATGTTAAATGGGAAATAAAAATGCATACAGTCATTTTGAATAGCTTTTTGTTTACCTTTTATAACTTCAAAAATGTATGGAGAGTAAAAATATTTTCCTATGTGTCAGCTTACAAATTTTATAGGAAATATGATAGATGAGTTATTACAATATTTCATTTAGAACTGTTCATGCTCTTGGGCAGCGCCTGTGGCTCAGTGAGTAAGGCACTGGACCCATATACCAAGGGTGTTGGGTTCGAACCCGGCCCCAGCCAAACTGCAACAAAAAAATAGCCAGGCGTTGCAGCGGGCGCCTGTAATCCCAGCTACTTGGGAGGCTGAGGCAAGAGAATCGCCTAAGCCCAGGAGTTGAAGGTTGCTGTGAGCTGTGACACCACAGTACTCTACCGAGGGCAACAAAGTGAGACTCTGTCTCTAAAAAAAGAACTGTTAATGCTCTGCCCACATTGAAAGCCTGTGCTCTTAAGTAAATAATAGGCAGGGTGCGGTCGGTTGTGCTATACTTCTTGTTTTGAAGCTGTGGTGATTTTAACTCAATTGGTATATTAAGGAACAATTTGAGCATGAAGCGAATTTCACATTTGCTTGTATATGATTTTGTCTGTAATAAGAGTCTTGTTGAAAAGCAGAAAACTATGCCCAGCAGAACTAAGCCCTGCATGAATAGACAAAATGCACACCTGCACACGCTTCAAACATACCCAGCTACCTCAGTAAACTTTAGGCCCTTTTCAAGGTAAAGTGTTATATTGTAGTATGTATCTATAGCTTAATCATTTAGTATGTATGAAACTGTTATTATTAGATTTCTGTCTTTTTCCTTTTTAATATGATACTGCCTTTTTAAATACTATAACCTAAACCCACTTTCCCATCAGCCTAGTAATTTTTTATTTTTAATTTTTAGTTTGAGTCTTACTGTCACCTAGGCTACAGTACAGTGGCATGATCATAGTTCACTGTAACCTCGAACTCCTGGACTCAAGTAATAAGCCTCTTGCCTTAGCCTCCTGAGCGGCTCAGACTACAGTCACGTACCATGACACCTAGCTTATTGGGCTTTTTTTTTTTTTTTAGAGATAGGGTGATCCTGGCCTCAGGTGATTCTCCTACTTCAGCTTCCCCCAAGTGCTGGGATTACAGCTACTACACCTGGCCAGCCTGGTGGCTTTTTTTTTTTCTCCAACTCCTGGGCTCAAGCAATTCTCTTGCCTCAGCTTCCCCAGTAGCTGGGACTACAGGCCACAGACACAACACCCAGGTACTTTTTTTTAGAGATGAGGCCTCACTCTAGCTCAGGCTGGTCTTGAACTTGTGAGCTCAAGCACTCTGCCTGCCTCGGCCTCCCAGAGTGCTGGGATTACAGGTGTGAACCTACAGGAATGGGCTACTGCACCCGGCTGGTGATTTATATGATTTTACATAGTGCCATGATTGTTAGGAAGGCATGTGTTACATTATATTATAGCAGAACTATTTTTTTATTTAATCTGACATAAAATCATTACTGTGCCTAGATGTTTGCCATTAGTACTGTCTTCTCTTGAGTCCAAGATCCCAAAACTGTGAATTCTATAATTTTAAAGCTTACCAGGGAAATACTAGTTATTTGCATATGGTAATAAAATAAATTCTTGGATAGTGTTTATTGTAAGCAAATGGAATTATAAGATTATTATATAAATGGATGCTAATATTCTAAAATGGTGTGTTGAAATAACATAGTACTAGCTACATGTGACTATTCAAATTTAAACTAAAAGAAAATTTAAAATTCAATTCCTCAGTCAGATTAGGCACATCTCAAATACTCACTAGCCAGTATGATTGATGACTATTGTGTTGGCTAGCACAGATATAGCCACTTACATCACTGCGGGAAATTTTAATTGGTAGCACTAATTTAGGGCAATTGAAAGCATTTCCTGTAGCCACAGTCATTTGTATTAAGTCAACATTTTAAGATACTACTTTTTTTTCTAAGGGATTATAAATTAACTTTTCAGAATTCCATATAACATGAAGTTTGAAAACATAGATACACTTTCCTACATATCCTTTTTTTTTTTTTTTTTGAGACAGAGTCTCACTATGTCACCCTCTGTAGAGTTCTGTGGCGTCACATTTCACAGCAACCTCAAACTCTTGGGCTTAAGCAATTATCTTGCCTCAGCCTCCCAAGTAGCTGGGACTATAGGTACCCACCACAACGCCCGGCTTTTTTATTGTTGTTGTTGTTGCAGTTGTCATTGTTTAGTAGGCCTGGGCCGGTTCAAACCTGCCAGCCTTGGTATATGTGGCTAGAGCCCTAACCACTAAGCTACAGGCAGCCAGCCTTTCCTACATGTTCTATGAAACCCTGTGAACCTGAATTCATATAAATCCCTTAAAATTAAGGAAAATGTGGCCAGGTGTGGTGGCTCACTATATAATCTCAGAGCTTGAGGCTAGGAGTTAAAGACCAGCCTGGGCAACATAGCAAGACCCCATCTGTGAAAAAAACTTTTTAAAAATTAGCCAGTGTTAGGCAGGATGCTGTGGTTTTGTGCCTGTAACCATAGCACTCTGGGAGGGCAAAGTGGGTGGATTGCCTAAACTCAGGAGTTCAAGACCAGCCTGAGCAAAGCAAGACCCTGTCTCTATAAACAGAAAAACTAGCTGTATTATGGCAGATGCCTATAGTCCCAGCTACTTGGAAGGCTGAGACAAGAGGATGACTTAAGCTCAAGAGTTTGAGGTTGCTGTGAGCTATGACGCTATGGCACTCAACCCCAAGGCAACTTAGTGAAAATCTTATCTCAGAAAAAAAAAAATTTAGCCAATCTTGGTGATGCACACAGGTTGTCCCAGCTATTCAGGAGACTGAAATAAGTGAGTGACAGACTGAGGCTTTATCTCTAAAAAAATTTTTAAATAAAGACAAATATAGAGAGATAATAAACCAAAATAGGTATTCAATGGGGCATACACCTCCACCTCTATTTAATACTGAATTTGAAAAGAAAAATTAAGTGTAAATGTATTATTTTATGCAGGTTTGCAGACCTGGGACACAGTGTAGTTGGAGTGGAAATCAGTGAACTTGGGATACGAGAATTTTTTGCAGAGCAGAATCTCTCTTACTCAGAAGAACAAATCACAGAAATTCCTGGAGCCAAAATGTTTAAGGTTTGTTTTGGTTTGGGTAAAAAATTATTTCCATACCCCCACAAAAGAGGTTTTACTCAGCATGAGTAAATGAGGATACTACACAGTTATCAGAGAGCTTCTCTTTATCACGTGTGCTCACCTAGATATCATGTACATGTAAAAGCTGGGGTCAGAGCCTCTCTATACTCCTACGTTTAGGTTTGTTTGACTTTTTTTGAAATGCATTTTTTGAGAACTTATATTCCAGACCCCGAATAAGACATGGAAGAGGTAAAGATGTTATAACACAGTCTCTGCCCTAAAAGAGTTTCTTAGCTTAGGAGAGAAGAGAAACATGAGCTGCTTTGTAATGCATGGAGCTAAGCAGACAGGAAATAGTGTTACCTGCGCCAGGCTAGGGGTGCTTCCTAGGCCTGGTGACAGGAAAAGCTGGAGACTGACAGGGCTTGGGCCCATGGTCTCGGATGCCCTGGGCAGCTAGTACTTTATACTGCACAGTAGGCTTTTACATAGGAGCATAACACAGCCAGACTTAATTTTTGAGATTAATCACCCTGACGGCTTCATGTGAAGTAATTTAAAGGGAAGTAGCCTCCTGGCTAAAAGAGTGTGGGGATGGTCCAGGAAAGAGATCACAAGGCCTGAATGATGGGAATGAGGGGGCATGTGGCGATGATTATGATGTCAGACCAACGGGATTTTGTGGCTAACTGAGTGGGGAACTGAAGGAGTGATGAGGTCACGTTTCCAGCTCCCAAGACTGGCTGAATGGTAGAGAATCCAGGAGAAGCAAGTTGAAGGGCAAAGAAAATGAGCATTCTAAAGACGATGAGTTGAAGGGAATAAGGCATGATGAAGGTTTTATGTCTTTGAAGCACAAGGTAGTATTCGCACTGGAAATTATAAATTTGGGAATTGTCTCCAACCTATGGCCAGAATGATCCAGTGTTTTAACTGCTTCACCAGCTTGGGGTAATAATGTGGAAATAAATACATAGCGTCCCAGTAAGAAAAAAGCAGAGGCTGTTCAGAGTGAGTCAGCCATTAATGCTTGGCAAACTCACAGGCTGGCAGTGGGTTGGGGAAGGCTTTCTAGCATGCAAAAAAACGAAAGCTTCAATTGTGTGTGGATAGATGGCTGTTGACACGAGGAAGCCAGAGGTGGACAACTGGAAACAAGACATCCTACACAATTGGTTAGGGGAGCACATTACCCTTTCTCTAGTTGGTCCTGGTCATTGTCAACTCATATATTCAGTTTCCCACAAAATACTCTTGTCTAAATAGTGGAATTAATTGCTCAGATCAATAGGAAGCTTGATAATACTTTATTTTATACCTTCCTCCCACCCCTGTTCTCAAATGATGTAAAAAATCCAACAAGGCCAGGCATGGTGTCTCATGCCTATAATCCTAGCGCCCTGGGAGGCCAAGACAGGTAGATTGCCTAAGCTCACAGGTTCAAGACCAGCCTGAGCCAGAGTGAGATCCTGCCTCTAAAAATAGCCAGGTGTTGTGGCAGGCACCTATAATCCCAGCTACTGGGAGGCTGAGGCAAGAGAATCATTTGAGCCCGAGAGTTTGAGGTTGCTGTGAGCTATGACACAACGGCACTCTACCAAAGTGAGACTCTGTCTCAAAAAACAAATAAAAAATAAAAACATAAAAAAAATTATAGGCTCAGCGCCTGTGGCTCAAGTGGCTAGGGCGCCAGCCATATACACCTAAGGTGGCAGGTTCGAATCTAGCCCGGCCCCGCCAAACCAACAATGACAGCTGCAACCAAAAAATGGCGGGGCGTTGTGGTGGGCGCCTGTGGTCCCAGCTACTTGGGAGGCTGAGGCAGGAGACTCGCTTGAGCCCAGGAGTTGGAGGTTGCTGTGAGCTGTGAGGCCAGAGCACTCTACCCAGGGGGAAAGCTTGAGGCTCTGTCTCAAAAAAAAAAAAAAATTATAAAAATTCAAGGAGTTTATTCAATGCAAAGAGGCTAATCCTACTTCCATACTCCCCTTGGAACAGTAGTTCCCAGCCAAGGCTGCATATTTTAAATCAGGCATTCTCAAACTACAGCCCGTGGGCCACCCAGGACATTTATCCTGCCTTCCAGGTGTTTTTGCCACAGCTGCCTGTCCTGCTTAGCAGCCGACTTGTCCCAGGGCCCACAGTCCAGCCCTCCAACAGTCTGAGGTACAGTGAACTGCCCTCCTGTTTAAAAAGTTTGAGGACCACTGTTTTAAATCATCTGTGAATCTTATAAAAATTTCCAAAGCAAAGAAAGGTCTCAACATCAGACCAATGAATGTCTAGGATAAGGTGACCAGATTTTAACATTGGTAAAGCAGGACACCATTGACAGTGGGGGCAGGGGGGTTCTTAATTAAAAATTGGTCTATATGGAGCAACAAAAATTTTCATGGAATGCAAAAATAGTATTGTAATACATATTTTTTAATTTCAACATAAGTATAATTTACAAATATGATACATTAAAAAATTATGTATAGTATTATTTTATTTTTTGGCATATTTCTCATCTGAGTGAATTTTTTTTAGTAGATTGCTGTCATTGTTTAAGAAGTCATGAAATTTTTCACAAGAATTTGTTAAATTATATTTCACATATAAAATGGCTTTCAAAGTCTCAACACTTAATTGTGATTCTTCTCATGTCCACACTTTATTTACCGTAGAAAAAACATGTTCAGTCGCAGCATTAGTTCCTGGTAAGGACAGAGCGTATCCCACAATTTTTAGTGCATTATTGTATGGAACATGGTTTGTTTCAAAATGATGAAATATTTCTAACCATTTGTTCTCTATTGTGATTTTTGCTGATGCCCAAGATTTAACCTTTTCCTTATCAATATATTTTTTT